>VOPJ01013238.1:0-147319 GCA_014673585.1 Semibalanus balanoides | reverse complement strand
AATGTGTCTATCTGCTTTATGTCTGCACAGTGGCGGATCCAGGATTTTCATTGAGGGGGGCTGCAGGCTCAGGGGGCGCCTCTTTTTGCGCCTGAGGGGGGCGCCATGTATTTTTTATCGAAAATATTTTGTTGAGTTTAAGGGGTTAAAAATTACGCAGATCTTAGATCGACGTTTTTAAATGTCATTTCCTTTCTTTGACGTTTTAAATTTGCAATTTTCATTAAATACTCGATGTTGTACGATTTTTCAAACATTTATTGCATTTACGCCAAAAATCGCATGCCATGACACCAATAAAACGTCATTTTTCCGAACGTACTTGCCATAGGTGCCAATGCAGGATTATGTTGCGTTTGGGGAAAGGAGTCAAAACCGAGGTGAATATTTTCACAAATTTGTTGAGCAGGGGGAGGGAAAGCAGGCCGTCAGCGAGGATGTTGTTGACCGGGAGGGGGACAGGTAGCGTGCCGGGGAACATAGCAGTTCCGTGGCAAACGAGGAAATATAAACGTAGGCCTCGGAAAACATAACAAAGGCAAAAAAGGAACCTCACGGCACTGCAAAACAAGTCAGTACAATGTAATTCCGATCATGAAAGACGTCCGCGACGCAGACAAGCTACTGCTCTGGGAAGGTGCCGCAGAAACATCCGAAGACATCAAAGGTGGGCAATCAGAAACAAGAAGCTGGCGAAGAGTCACAGGAACAGAAACAATGTGAGAGCAAGAAAGGAGCCAGAAAAAGAACACAAAACCAAACTGCGGCGGTAAATTCAAAATGGTGCGCTCCCCTAGTCGGATGAAGGGAGATGACAGTAAAAGCCATTGCAAGTAAGGAATCCTAAACCTGCTTCATGTTTTTTTTTTTAGGGTTACTGACTTTCTGACAACTTGTGTCCACGGGGCCGCCCCTTGCTGTGCCGTCCGTGGCTAGGGGAAGGGGAGTGCGCAATCAAGCTTCAGACAGCAATGTGAATAGTTGGGAGGCTATTGTCTGACATTTTAAATAAACGCTTAACGGGCGATAGTAAAGGTCAATCAAATTATGCGTATATTGTTGCATTTTGTCTGATATTCACCAGGCAATCAAGCCATCCACCCACTCGCGCCATATCCATGCAGCCCTGCCATATATGCGTTCATGTTACTAGAATAATGTGTATGAATTCAATTCGTTAGCAAAACACGATTAGAACAAACCAGTCCTGACTCCCAAGGCCAGCACTAAATGGATGTCAGAATGACGGGCCCGGAGATGCCGGTCACCCAACAGCGGCCGGGTACTCATCAGGGGATGCCCCTGTGACGGAAGTAGGTGATGTTAAATGAAATCAATCAATCTTTAACTTCTCCCCCGTGCTTCAGTTGCGTTTCGATCTTCTTAGAGCGAACGTAGCTGTCAACGTTTTATATCACTTAACTGTCCTCCCAGCCCAGCCCTCCCCACCCTACGGCGCTCTTTTCAGAGCAACGTAGTGGTCTCCCCTCCCAGCCCCCTACCGCTGATCACCGTACCCCGGAATAGCACGGCCTCAGGTGCGCCCTCCCTCCCTACCCCCCCTTAGTCTTTAACTGCCCCATTCCTCCTTCCCCTTTTGTTGCCTTAGGGCAACATAGCGTGTCATTTGTTTTTCGTCTGGGCTCTTCTTCCCTTTTAATTCATCATCTTTCTCTACACTCATTCATACTAAAAGCCGCCAGAGGATACCTAACGGTGATACCCTCCTACTTGGCCTTCGGGGTGGTAGGAGGCTTAACTAACCTGGTCTGGCTCTCGTTTCATATCTCTTTCTATTCTTCTATTCCTACCTCTTTCTTAAATTATCTACGGGTTAAATTACACCGCCACTTTCGTTTAACTTAACTCGTGTATTAGTTTGCCTTTTTACCTTTCTTATCGGATTGCTTTAACCGATTTAACGTAACTTTTGCCTAATATCGGACTCAAATAAGCCGATTTAACGTAAATTCTTAACTTACTTCCCTTCTTTTCACCGCAGACCCGACCGCTCTTCTGATGTCGGACAATCTGCTTCGTGACCGCCTCAGGGACGGCGAGTCGATGGCCTCCCTCCTGCCATGGGCAGTCGAGGACGCGGCCTTCGCCCTTACGGGCGAACGGCTTACCGCGCGCTGTGCGCGAAGCGGAGACCTGATGGTCTCCGTGTCATGGACTGAGGCGTGTGAGCTCCGCAAGCTCACTCATGTCGCGGGGGTCGCGGTGGAGGTCACCCGGCCCTCCCACCTCAACCGCTCGCAGGGGTCCATCTGGGCCCCGGAGACCCACCCAGGACGAACATTCTCATCTGCACCTTCAACAGCCACTCCCCCCCACACAGAGCTCAAGGTGGCCTTCCTGATCTACCAGGTAAGGATCGTGGTCCCGCGCCCCCGGCGCTGCAAGCGCTGTCAGCGCTACGGCCACTCTGCGGCCAAGTGCCACTCTCCAGACGGCCACTGTGCCAAGTGCGCCGAGGTGGACCATAGTGTTGGTCAGTGCACCAGCACTACACCTCGGTGCGCAAACTGTCAGGGTGCGCACGCTGCCGATGACCAGGAATGCGCCACGTGGCAGCTGGAGATATGGGTTTCCACCCTCATCACCAAGGAAGGGTGGCTTCACTGTGGATGCTCCGGAAAAGGCGTGGCGGAGGCCGCCGCCCCTGAACCCTGGCCAGCAGCCACGGGAGAACGCGCCCAAAACCATCGCGCCATCCACGTACAACCTGAGGGCCTTCCACCGCTGCGCTCTCAGCAGTCACAGCAGACATCGCAGTCCGCCACCGAACGTGAGACCTGCCCACAAGGTGCCCCCCATGCTTCTCATCGCCAGCTCCGGACTCTCGTTGAAGCTAGCGAGGTACCTCGAAGACCGCATTGCCGAGGACGGTTAGATTAGGTAGCCCACTAGCTTTTATTTAGGTAGGTATTATTTTTTATATTTGAATCGCAGCCCTTCCTCCGTGCTTTCAACCTTTCTGCCTTGCGGTTCTTTTTAGAACGACGGCGCCG
The DNA here is from genome assembly GCA_014673585.1 of Semibalanus balanoides. NCBI lineage: Eukaryota > Metazoa > Arthropoda > Thecostraca > Balanomorpha > Balanidae > Semibalanus > Semibalanus balanoides. Next base: position 144,305 of record VOPJ01013238.1, on the reverse strand, counting down.
CATGGCAGAAGGGAGCCCCCTGGCTTCCCCCCTCCCCCGGATCCCCCTCCAGGGTTCCACCCAATCCGGCCAAGGGGGCGGTACGCCACGACGCGGCACCCCCCCAGCGGCACGGACGGCTGACCCCCATCAGGGGTCCAGCCAGGAGCAGTCCCGACCACGCAGCATCCCGGGACCACATACCTCTGGACACGGGAACCGTCGGGCGGACGATCAGAGGTCCCCGCGACACCTCGCCAGAGGGGCGCGGCCTGCCTCCGGACGACACGCGTCCCTGATGGCCACGGCCCCTTCATCCTCACTGAAGAGGGTGGAACGGCGTCTCTTTGCAGCGGTCCGAACCCGTTCAGCGTTCGCCGTGCACTGGTGGCACTCTGTGGCGTAGTCGCCACGGCCAAGACCTCCTTGCGGTCAGGAAAAAAAAGGGCCCTTTCTGCTGGTGCAGACACGGTTTGCCCAGCAGAACGCTCCACTGCTGGCGATCCGGACCTTCCTTAAGAAGGAGGTCCAGGCGGTCGTAGCCGACCGCCTCAACAGCTGCCTCCGGCTGTTTTACTGCCGGAGGTCAGTGGGCTGTCGAAGAGAATCTCTCCAGAGAGCTGAGGACCAGGGGTCACCGAAAATCGTGCGGTTTCGGACCTCAAGGAACGGCCCGAAACCCACTGGTTTCGCGCGAGGTTCCGCGGTCTCGTGCTGCCTCACCGGCCCACATATACTGTGGATACCTCTCTGTGCAGGTGGCGGCCCTGGAGTGGAGCCCACTCCCAACAAGTGTCGCACTGCTGGGCATTTTGGCCACTAAACGACCGCAACCTGCGTGCCCCAACCCCGTCTGTGGCAAGGTGTGCGGCCGCAACGCCACAGATGACTGTGACTGTGACGCCACTGGTCCTACCGCTGCCCCAAGTGCGGATGGCCCTCAGAGCGTGGGACAGGCGCCGCTGCCCGGCCTGGGCGGTCGCCAAGGAGGCCCTCGCTTGAGAGCCCGGGACCTCTAAATTTTTAACATCAACACATCCTACATTGACTGTTCCTGTTATCGAGCCAGTAAGAATCCCTTTAAATTACTTTCTGTTCAACACAACATTCCCCTAAACCTTTCCAACCTTCTGGGAATGATCATCCAACATTAAATAGACGGACTTTTTTGGTATCTATCGACACCAACTTATGAAAGAATTGTAAACCCCGGACCTATAATGCCTTAAAAGGAAAAAGAGAGAAAATATGAAAAAAGAAGCCAATGGAGTATAATACACTTCATCCCAAATAAATCGAATAAAAAAAATAAAAATAAAAAATGGCCAAACATCAATCAACTTAAAGCAAAATGGCGAGGGGTGTTAGGATGTTGCATCTGTATCTTTAATGAATGAAAATGTTCCTGTAACCACCATCCCAATTTTCCATAACTACCCAACCCTACCTCAAAAACAGAGACAGAAGACAGAAGAAAAGGAGAAAATGGAGAAGAAAAAAGGAGATTGATGAGCACAAAACGGGCCAACATCACCTAGCGGTGGACGGCCAAACGCAAATAATTCATCATTCTGCCTGGCACAGCACCTGACATCACGGCGGCGCGGGAGGATTTACCATCTTCGCTGAAAAGCGACCAGCCTGCTGAAGTCACGGCCCTTTCGTCAGCAGTGGGCTTCTTCCTCTTCTGGTCTACAGGCATCTGTGTACTACCAACGATTACAACGCAACCACTTCAAGTCCACAACTCAAGTAGCAAACAACCCGGGCCAACATCACCTCGCGGTGGACGGCCCATAACTCAAAATAATCGTTAATCGTTAATCAAGGTCACCACATGGTCCACGCTCCACTCTTTAGTGTCGCAGCTAGGACCGGTCTTTGTTTATAAGACCCCAGCCTCATCTCTTCAAGTCGCTTCTTCTCTTCCTCAACATCATGTTCGGCTCCTAGATCTCCAACTTCTTCTGCTCCCTCTAGTTCTACTCTCCTCATCTCTTCTCCTCGTCTACTCCTCTTCAAGCTCTCCTCTCAAGACCCAAGTTGCCTCAAGTGTCTCTTCTTCCAGTTCGTCTCTTCGTCCCACCCTCTCCCTCCTGTGATCGCAGATGTTTTGCTGATGTGTTTTTACTTGCTTTAACTTAACTTAACGTAGCTTATCCCCTTTTGGTTAGATTAAATCCGTGGTTAGATATCTTTAGTTCTACTCTCAAAAGTCCCACTAACGGGTTAAAGGACAGAGCTTCATATACTGCTCCCGCTTTTGAGAGTAAAGATTGTGTTAGCCCCCCCCCCCCGTGGCGTTTGTGTTCCCCTCCAGTGTACTTTTTAGTACACCTCTCTCTCTGTACCCCTCCCCCCCACCCCCGGGATGGCCCACCCTCAGGAGGTCACTCTCGTTCTGCCGCCGAGGGGATGGAAAGCCCATGAAGGCTTTCCTCCCCTGGGCGGTGGAAGAGACAATTCGGCCGCTGACCGGATTGCCTCTTAAGGCGCGCCTCACGCGCCAAGGCGAATGTCTTGAGATCCAGGCCGCATCCACGGGCGAAGCCTACCTGATTATGTCTTGTACTTCCATCGACAACATAAAGGTAACAATAACACCAGCTTCCGACAAAACCAGCCAGGGCTCCATCTGGGCCACAGACCTCGATCTACATGACACGGAAGACCTCTTAGAAGGCTTCAGATCCCAGGGGGTAACGGGGGTCTACCGCCCACCGAAGGGATCCCGGTCACTCCTAATATTAACCTTCTCCGCACCCAAACCCCCCTCCCGCGTCTCGGCCGGCTACCTCAGATACGAGGTCCGGCCAGTGGTTCCCAAACCGAGACGGTGCGCTAACTGCACGAGGTATGGCCACCTAGCGACCAAGTGCCGCTCAGGCAAGGCCTGCGGCAGGTGTGGAGGCCCAGACCACGAGAGCAAGGAATGCCAGGAGCCCTTTGACTGCCCGGCATGCCACGGCACTGACCATGGGGTCTGGAGCCCCTTCTGCCCAGTCTGGGTTTTTGAGACCAGAGTTAACGCTCTGATCTTCCAGCACGACCTCCCCGCCCCAGATGCTCGCCGCCAGGCAGAGCAGGAGCTCGGTGCTCCTCGGCCCCCTCCTCACGGCCCAAGGCCCACCCCCTCCGCCGCCTCAGTGAAGACCCTCCCTCCCCTCGGGACCGATCCCACTTCCCTGAGCTCGGCCTGTCCGGGACCTGGAGCACCTCCACTCCCCCCTCCAAGGTGCCGGGATTCGAGGCGGACGGTGCAGACTCCACCCCCGACACTGCAGTCAAGCGGCCGTACAGCGACCACGACGACATGCCCGCACTGGAGCAGTCCTGGATCAAGGCCGAACAGCACTACACAGACCACGACACTGACACGGACCACGACGCACACGATACAGTTACGTATATATCATATAAGTTATATATACAGTTATACATACTTAATATAGTTAAGGGAGAGGATACCTACTTATAGGAACACAACATATACACTCATTGGGCAAAAATTGCATTTTTGCATATATATTATCTATATGTATATTTATTATATATATTGTTGCATATATATATCTAACTATGTTAGACTATATAGATTGACGCTGGTCATCTATCTGACACTAAACTCCCTTCTAACGGCCTCATCCAAGGATCTGTCCTCAGTCCTATCCTCTTTATGCTAGCACTCGACTCAGCCCTTTTCACTATCCCACAACCAGCTAAGAGCTGATTGCTATTTACGCGGATGACATTGGAATATGGACATCCCACAAACACTACAAACAATGCATTTCCACATTTACAAAAACGAGTGAAAACGAGTGTTTTCCTTCCTCTATCAATATTATTCCTGAAGAAAATGCTCTTGTTGAAGGCCCTAACATGCTCTCAGATTTTGCATTTGTCTCACCGAGCTTGAGTGCTCTTCCTTTATCAAATAGTATTCAGGAATATTTTGTTTGATTATTGGGGTTTTTAGGCGCGCCGACAACTAATGTCAAATTGCGACAACTTTCTTTTGTTTCTGATCTATAAATATATAATTGATTTTGAATAGTGAAACACATTTTCCCTTATTACCTATTCAACATGTTTCCTAATAACCCGGTCATCGCTACCAAATGCTGCGGTACGCGAGACCAAACACATACAGACAACTGAAACAGAAACAAGAGAAAAACGTCACCAACCTAAGCAAAGAAACTCGCATATAAACTAGAAAGCAGCGAGTTTGAAACATCACGAAAGAAGCATGTAATTCATGGAGAAACATACAGGGGTAACAAAAACATTGACGTAAATGGCGCGTAAATCACAGAGAAACCAGTGTAAGCAATGCATCGAAAAACCATATGGAACGTAGGAATATTCATCACTCAAAAGTTATTGCAAAGGAAAGATATTGCATGCAAAGAAACGTAGTGTTCAGTAGAAAGCAATAATCCCCCGGCAGACCTGTGTTGGACGGACGACAGACCTGTGTTGGACGGACGACAGATCCCCACAGAGAGGCATCGAGACCGTTTATTTCCCGGCAACAGGTGTTGAAAAGTGTGTTGAAAGCGTGAAGCCGATGCGGAATTGAATTTAAGGAACTTGTTCCTGGCTGGCTGTCTTACCAGCGAAACTCTCTGCAGCCATGGCAAAGCGATGGTGGTCATGTCGGCGATTGTGATTGTGAAGTTATTTGACGGGGCATCCACAAATAACGAAACCTTCTCCAGCCCGGAAGAAGTGGACAGAAAAAGTGGTCAGGTACTGACTACAGTAATATGAATATGACAGCTACCCGCTACGGTAAGAAAGTCCATGGTAGTGGCAGGGGGGGGNCAGAATAGCGGAGAGATCAGCAGAGGCGAGAGAGAGAGAGAGCTGAGCCGGTTTCCCGGCTCAGTTTGGTGACGGCGGCGCTGCCGCGTCACAGTATATAGATGTTCGACACTTACTTTCATTAATCATCTTTTTCTTCATCTCCTAGTCTTCCAGTCTCTTCATTTGGTAATTCGGCCGAGGTATTGCACGTCGACCCCTCTCCCACTTCGGTGGTGCACGGAAACGGTTTACGCCTCTCGACCACGGCTACTGATCGCCCTTAAGGATCATTTTGCAACCCTTAAGGTACACTTGAATACAAAAACAATCAAAACACTTAACTTGCCTTCAGCACCAACCCCTCCCTCGACTTTAGCACCTGCGCAGTAGCCTGCGCGAACTAAAATAATCACACCCTCACTTCTGGCGGTCCGCAAATATTTTGGGGTCTGTTTTTTGCTTCTAACTTAAACCTTAACATAAACCAACCTACTTATATCAAAGAAAAGGAAAAGTAACATGGCTTCCCCCGCCTCAGCCCCTGATCCTCCCCCTCCCCCCAAGCCGAGACGGGTCGGAGCAAGCCTCCCCCCGACTTAACCCCACCCGACGGACCCGTCTTCATCCTTCTGAAGCGGGTGGACGGACTCGCCTTTTCCAAGGCGAATCCGTTCTAAATCCGCCGATCCCTCGTCGCCCTCTGCGGCGAGGTCAGGAGTGCCAAGCCCATAAGGTCAGGGGCACTCCTGATCCAGACGGAATCCTCCCTCCAGAACTCTGTTGTACTTCAGTGCACAGAGTTCATGAGATTCCCCTGCACCGCGGAGGTCGCGGTGCGGCTGAACTCGACGGAGGGAATGATGATCTGTCCGCAGATAAGCTTCCTCTCAGAGGAAAATATCTTGCAGGAGCTGGCTCCTCAGGGCGCCATTGAAGTGACCCGTCTCACCTCCAAGAAGGTCAAGGTCAGCCCAGTCCTCAAAATCCGCTTCAGAGGACTCGAGCTCCCCGCCCGCATATTCTGCGGGTAACTCTCTGTCCCCGTCCGCCGGTGGGTGCCCAAGCCGCGTCAGTGCGAGCGGTGCTGGGACTTCGGACACACCGACCGCTCCTGCCGCTCCAGGAACCCCAAGTGCGGCAGGTGCGCCAAAGAGCACCTGACCAGCGCGTGCGACTCGCACGCCCTGAGCTGTGCCTCCTGCGGGGACCCCCACCCTTCGTGGGACAAGGACTGCCGTGTCTGGCAAGCCGCCCAACAGGAAGCGGAGAGCCGGCGAGTCCTCCCAGCCCCCCTCCCCCTCCTCTTGGTCCTGGGCCTCTCTCCCGACGAATGGCCGCTCTCCCGCTACTTATACCCTCCGGACCAAGATAGCCGCTTCTGCAGAGGCCTGGTCAAACTCCCCCTCAGCCCCACCTGCTTCCTCCTCCGTCTCACCTCAGCTGAGCTAAGGACCACCGAGGCCGAAACCTCACAGGCAAGAGCCCTACCCCCCAGCCCCGAGAAGCAGCCTGACCCAGAGTCCTGCTGTCTCCTATCGCTGACTGCTCAGCCCAACGCAGGCCGAGTGACAGCAGCAGCCTCCCCCACTCGCCACAGAACCCCCCTCACCCTCCTACTCTGACTATGACGCATCTCTGATGCATCGAGTTAACTCTCAGGCCTCCCCGCCCACAGCACCCCCTCCCCGACCCGCAGCTCCTCCTCCGTGTCGGTCAGCCCTTCCCGCTCTCGCTCCCTCTCACGCTCCCCCCGGCGTACCCCATCCCCCTCACCCTCAGAACAGAGACTCACCCGGTCTACTGTCAGGCGCGTTCTGGATGGTAAAACACTATGAATGTAAAACAAACTGATGAATTCTTCCTCCAATGGAATACTAGCTCTCTAATATGCCATTGGGGGAATTCAAGAACTATATGTTACATAACAACGTTAATAAGCCGCTGTCCCAAAGAAACAAAGATTTAATCGGATTCAGATTCCTTAATTTAAACTTAACATTAGAGACTATGCCGTATATACCAATAACGTAAATGAAAACACCTCGCCGAGGCGGTTCGGCATTATTATGTATCTACAACTTTTTACAGTCATCAAAAACTTAAATGTGCGTATTAAGGTCAAAATTGCACAGAGGCTAGATCTAACAATTATCTATCTATCTATCTCTCTCCTACTTCGCCTATACCTCCTGACTTATTCTCTGCGAAACTATTTTCCAGAATTCCATCCCCGATGTCTTCTCCTAGGAGATTTCAATGCACACAACAGAGCCTGGGGCTGTAATAGAAACAACATTCGCGGAACAAAACTACTAAACATCATGGACGAACACAATTTAATTCACATAAACAATCTTATTCCAACATATGCATCTCATCACAATGGCGAGGTCACTTACTCCGTCATTGACCTGCGCCCTAACAAACGCAATATCACGCCACTATTCACTCAAATATGTAGGAGATGAAACTTTGTTCAGTGACGAATTATCATATTCACTACATTATAGAAGTCACTTCTGGACAAGCAAAATTTCAAAACTTTGTCGCCAGATGGCACTTCCGCAAGGCGGATTGGACATGCTATTCGACATATATTACGAACTCTTCCTCGACCCTCCACCTGACATTAACTCATTTTAAAATACAATTTTAGCCTCAGCTCACCAGAATAATTCGCAACAAACGTCGAAACCCACCTAGGGACAAACGTAACACACGCATGGTGGAATTCTGAATGCCAACGAGCTGTGGGCTCTCGCGGCGCCGGGCCGATGCGAAGCGCTTAAGCGATGCATCTGTCGAGACACGAGGAGCAGGGCCCGAAGAAGCCCGCTTCCGAAGGCGAAAACAAATTATACTTAAAGCCAAAACTTAAGATGGGAAACATTTTCATAAATAACTTAATCGTTTTACCTTCAAGCTATCTAAAATATTGGTCACTTATCAAATGTTTTTACTAACAAAAAAGCATCTCAAATTACAAAATACCTCATTACATATTAATAACATACACTACCTTGTCCCATTAGAGGTAGCTACACAATTTGCAAAACACTATGCTAACATTTCCTATCACAACAATACTCTCATCAACTCACCACAACACTTGACAACACACTGTCTACGCTCTCATTCCATTCTAACAACACCGAGCGATACAACACTCCCTTCACATCACTAGAACTCAGATTAGTCATAAACAAATGCGGAAACACTTCAGTTGGACCAGATCAGATTCGCTTACCCTTTTTTCAAAAATCTTACTGAATCTGGTCTCACAAAAAAAACATCACAAAAACGAAAAAGGTACCTCAGGGCACTGCAAACAAGTCAGAACAGTGTAATTATGATAATGAAAGGCGTCCGTGAGCGCAAAGACAGCTACTGCTCTTGGAAGGTGCCACACAAACATCCGAGGACATCAAGAGTTTTGGGCAATCAGAACATTAGAAGCTGGCGGAGGAGTCCACAGAAACAATGTGGAGACGAGAGAGAGAGCCCATGCCAGAAAAGCAACACAAAATACAAACGGGTCGGGTAATTCAATGGTTGCATCTAGTCAAGGAGCGAACATGACAGTAAAACCAATTGCAATAAGAATTTTCAGAACGCTAACTCGATGGTTTATTATTTTACCTGGTGCTTCCGACACGCGTGCCTCACGCGGCCCCCTTCGTGGACGTCGATGGCCAGAAAGATGCTACGGCAATCAAAGCTCCGGAGAGCAATATAAATAGTTTGGGCTGATATTGTCTGTACATTTGAAATAACACTCCAGCAAGGCCGATGTTAAAGATGAGTCCATATTATATGTTGTTATCTTGTTGCAATTTTGTTTGATGTTGACCAGGCAATCAGCCATCTGGCACACAAGATGACACGCCATATTCCTCGCAGCCTGCCATATATGCGTTTCATGTAGTTATAATTAATGTTTATGCATTCAAGTTCGTACAAACACGATTAGACAAACCAGGTCCTGCTCTTCCCAGGCCAGCACTAAATGGCATGTCAGAATGAACGGCGAGTGCCGGGGAGTCACCCAACAGCGGCCGGGTACTCATTCAGGGGATGACCCTGTGACGAAGTCGGTATGTTAAAATGATTGGAATATTTTTTGGGAGAGGTGCCGTCGCTTTATGTCGAGTGCATCCGCACGCAATAAGTTAATGTTATGTCTTTAAAAATGTTTAAATTTGTTTTTGATATTATATTTTTGATTTTGAGAGCCAAGTTATACGAAGTCAACTTTCTCGCCAGCACGGGCGCCTGGGCCGGCTTCCTGTGAGCAAGTGCAGCGTGATTTGTGAAGTGAATTGAAAGCGGTGCGCAAGTGCTCACGCTGCTCTGTCCGCTAGGCTGAATATTTGTTAGATTGCCCGTTTCGACCACGCTCCGCTTGGCGTAGAAGCTTAGTCCACAACGGGAATTGATATTCACTGAAAACTAATGATGATCTTTGATGCAAGTGCGACCGCGCAACCACCATCACCACGCCTTTAAAAGCAGCATTTGCTTCAAGCATCAGTTGCGTTTCGATCCTCGTGACGAGCGTAGCGTTAAGCGATTTTATATCGAGTAGCTCTCTCCCCTCCCTCCCGCCCTTCTACGCCGCTCTTCTTAGAGCGGTGTAGCGCCTCCCACCCGTCCCCCACCGCTGATCACGGTGCCCGTTCAATGGCACTGTTCCAAATGTGGTTGTTCACCCTCCTTGGCCATTCCTCCCCTAGTTTTCATTCCTCTCCGCGTCCTCCCTTACTTACCTGCCATTTGTTTGATTTAAGCCTTCTATTCCCTATTTTTCATTCTGCTTTCGTCTTTCCTACTCCTACTCACCAGCGGGAAACCTTGCGGTGTCAATTCTCTTGCTTGGCGAACGGTCTGCTAACGGCCTGGAGGGTGGCAGGAGCGTTTAACAAGCCGGCCTGAGTCTCTTTTTCACCATCTCTCTTCCCTGCTACCCTACTCTAACATTCTCTGCTTATAAATCTCTACGGGTTATATTTCGGCCACATACATTTAACTTTATTTGCTCCTTTAACGTAATCTAGGTCTCTAATCTGTTCTTTTCGGATACCTTAGTTCTTTCCTTGATCTTGCCAACTTAACGTAACGTAAAAATAGTATAATCTCATTTGCACTTTACGGGTCACATAACCGTCTAATTTAACGTAGTAAGGCTCCCGGTTTGTATTGCCGCCCTCCATCGTCTCATCTACCTTTTGTGCCCACCTCCGACCGCTCCAAGATGTCGGAAGTGATGGTTCGCTGCCGTCGGCGGGATGGTCAGCCAATGACAGCTTTCCTCCCACGGACGGTGGAGGACGCCGCGCTCCGTCTGACCGGAGAGCGGCTCAACGCCACCTACCTGGTGATCTCCTGATCACCGCCCCGGCCGCTCAGGCCGAAGCTCCTGCTCGGAATGACGGCCAATCGGCGGGTGAAGAGGTTTGGAGATGGCCAATGCCTCTCGCACTAAACCGATCCAGGGCTCCATCCTGGCCCCGGATCTGGTCCACCACGCCAAGGAGGACCTGCTGGCAGGCCTGGCCAGCGAGGGGTGGTGGACCTCTACCACCCCCCGGACTCAAAGTTGCTCATCCTGACCTTTTGAGTCCAAGTTCCCCCCGAACGTGTCCGCGCGGCCTGGATGTCCTTCCCGGTGAAGATCGTGATCCCCAAGCCGCGCCGCTGCACCCGCTGCCAGCGTTACGGTCACGTGGCCCGTCGGTGGCTACGCAGCTGAAGACCGCTGGCGCCATGTGCGCAGAGAGCCGACCCACAACGTGGGGGAATGCAGGGAGAGTCACCCCCACTGCGCCGCATGCGAGGGGCCGCATGGCGCGGACAAGCGGAAGACTGTCCCAAGTGGATTTTCGAGAGGCGCGTGAGATTTTTTAATTCACGCGAAGGGATGGCCGCCACAGGCAAGCCCGTGCCAGGCCACCAAAGAGACCCGGGACCCCGCCCGCGTCACCTCAACATCAAGGAACGGCCGACGCCCTAGGCCCGGGCAGCCCCCCCCCCAGGCACTGGGACGAACCGTGCCTACCCGCTCCCCCATCCAGACGCAGGCAAGCTCCAGCGGAGCATCAGGGCGCGGCCGAAGGCCCGCTCACCACCCGCAACGGGTGAGCTGGAGCCAAGGCTAAGCCCGCAGAACCAGCAGCGGCCGGCACGGTCCAAGTCGCGTGACCCACGGTCACGTGACTCGGCGCGGCACAGCCGCACACCCGCCCCCACCGGTGGTGCGACCCCGCCACCGGGACAGCCAGACCACACCAAACAGGCGACGCAAGGTCACCGCCCAGGTCAACCACAGCCGAAGCCAGCTGCCCGCTCCCCTGGACCGAACCTGATCCCTGTCCAGCCAGGTCACTCCCAGCCGAAGCCAGCGGCCGGAGCGACAGGCGGGCAGCCCCGAGCCACGGCCACCGCGACCGCCGAACTACTCAGGCCACAGGCCCCCCACCCCATCACACCCCCCCTAGAACCACCTCGACCCCCCTGCCAACCCTTGGCACAAACAGGGAAACACCAACACCAGACCCCAACACCACCATCACCGAACAACACGACACAGACCACGACACTGACACGGATCAAGACGCACACGATACTGACGACCACCAGTCTTCAGTCGATGGAACACCTAGAACACTCGAGAGACACGAGCCCATCCAACTACATCTCCGACGACAACACCTCCACGGGAACAGTGTCCAGTCCTTGGTCCCCCACCCCCAGGAAGCCAGACGGCCCCCACCATTAAGGAAAGAAAAGACATCCGACATCCGACTGCAAACGTAGGCCTCAGAAAACATCACAAAAGTGAAAAAGGAACCTCACGGCACGACAACAAAGTCAGACAGTGTTTATTGATCATGGAAAGTCGTCCGTTGACGCAAGACGAGATACCACTGTGAAAAGGTGATACAGCAACATTAGAAAACATAACAAATTGGGCAATCAGAAACAAGGAAGCTGGCAAGTAGTCACAGAAAAACAGAAACGATGTGAAGACGAGAAAGAACCATGTGGGAAATGCAACACAAATTACAAACGGCCAGTACATCCAAATGGTGCATCTAGTCAGGAGCGAACATGAGAGTAAAAAAATGCAAGTAAAGAATGTTAAAACTTGCTCGATGGTTTATTAGGTTACTTGGTCTTCCAACGTGTGCCACGCCGCCCCCTTCTGGCCGTCGATGGCTAGGAGAAGTGGGCTACGCTATCAAAACTTTCAGATAGAAATCTGAATAGTTGGATGATATTATGAACATTTTTAAGAAAACAATTAAAAGGCGATATTATAGGTCTGATCAAATTACGTGGTATCTTGTTGCATTTTGTCTGATTTTTGACCAGACACACTTAAACATTTCAGACCCATACAGTTACAAAAATAATCCACAGCAAAATTACAGAGTGGATAAGAAACGGCGTCGTGTGCAATTCATGTATCCTGCAACATAATCGGACACGTGCAACAGAAATTGCGAAAAACCGAGCAGCGAGGAGAAATCATCCCAAGGAAATCACGGAAAAACAGCAAGAAGCGAAAACATCGCAAAACTGGCAAAAAATCATAGCGTTTTCGAAAACATAAGAAGAATGAAAACACCGTAAGCAAAACTATCGCAAAGCAAACTCACATAAAAACTCGGAAGCCAGCAGTGGGAAACACACGAAAAGTGGCAAAGTAATTCACGGAGAAACGTTGTAGCCAAGCCTCATAGCTATATGTTGCAGAAGTCGGAATTGAAATATGTCCCATAGGTTACGAGCCAGACCATTGACCTCTATAGGTATAGACAAACTACTCGAGTCCCCTGGCCGTTCCCAATAGAAGAAATATGTTTATGGAAATGGCAACGTGGTAGAGGGTATTGCGGACTTTGCGACGATTGCTTATACACAGGAAAACCTATTCGATGGTGCCGTGAGGTTTCGTTTTTGTTAAAATGACTAAAAGCTGTGCTGCTCTCGGCTGCAAGAATCGACAAGGTGGTAGACCAAGACACGGAAACAAATTGTCGTTTCATAAGTGAGTATTTTTTGGTCTTAATAGTCTTTTGTCGGTGATTTTACTGACCGGCTCATGCGCCATTATTGGTCAAACTAGCCTATTCAGGATTTTTGTGTCACCATCATTGATGTTTAAATGTTGTCGTGTTTTCATATTGCTACCTTGCTCACACTATACTTTATCAAATGATACCACAATAGGGCTATTCATATTATAGAGGTTAATTTAACAAATTATAATATGCCACATTCTGTTTTAGCTTAATTTCATTTAAATTTGAACTTCACTGATTTCAGTCACAACTTGGAACTTATTTCAATTGATGTGGTAAATGTTTCAACTTATATGATCATGAATTGGTGTTTTTTTTTCTTCTAAGAAGATAAATTGTCTACCCTTAGCTGCAAAATCTGGTAATATTCCAGTACCTCTCATGCACCTCTAATGCACCTCTCAATTTCTTGAGGTTGTGTTAGTCAGCTGACGGTTTATTGTTTTGGCGATTGCAATATATATTATGATGTCATGTTTATCTCTTAGGCTGGTCATTATGTAGATTCTAACCTAACATAATCTAACCCCGCCATAAAGTCTAATATAGACGTAACTGAAATAATGTATGGCCATTTAGCCTGATCGAGACAAAATCAAAATATTATATGGCCATTAAGTCTGATCAAGACTAAACCTAAATAATGTATGGCCGTTAGGTCTGATCAAGACATGAAACTGGGGAATGGTGCATTACTGAAGCAGTACACACAATTTATTGTTGATGGATATTGTTGCAACAGACTACAGAGTACAGAGATGTCATAAGGGATGAGATAATTATTGTTTTACGCAGCCTCAGATACCTATGTGATTGGGTGTTCTTACACACCATTTCAATATATTTTTAGACTAATTTGGAAAAGTCTGCTGTGCAAATTAAAACCATGTACTTACATATGATGGTTTTCAGCTATCCGTACCTATAGTCAAATTATTTTAAGTTGAATGTTGAGTAACTAGAGCCTTTTCAAAAATAGCACGCGCTATACAGAAATTATTACTTGAGATAATGGAGCGGCCAAGAATGATGCACACTGGTGCAGCATTGAGTGAATGATGATCAAATATGAAAAACATTGTGTTGCCTTGGGGTAAAAACTGATTTACTGAAGTCAACTATAATGGCTTAAATACTAGCAGATTAACTTGCTTTGCGCGTGCTATTTTCAAGAAGACACCAGCGACACAAGTCAATGTTAAAAAATGGGCATCATGTTTGGCCATCATTTACGCAATGCTGCACCAGTGTGCGTCACTCTTGGCCGCTCCGGTATCTTGAGTAATAACTAGCGTATAGCGCGTCCTATTTTTGAAGAGGCTCCAGTTACTCAACATTCAACTTAAAATAATTTGACTATAGTTATTCAGCTGAGTACATTTCATAACCTTTATTTTTGATAAATTATATTCCTATCATTCCCATTCAGTCTTGAATAGGAATTTGGTACATGATGTGGGCCTCCACAACCGTCGGTTGTGGAGGCCCACATCACATCAACTGTCAGCTGTGGAGGCTCACATCATGTAACCTCTTCAAATCCTGACTTGACCAACACTGGGCCCACATCACATACCAAAGTCCTATTCAAGACTGAGACTTGATCCCTTGTAAACGTTGCATAGAGGTCATAAAATGTAAACACCTGTTTTTCCAGTAAAAGTGTTTTCGTGAATAGTTTTTTATGTTAACATATAGAGTAATGATTTTGATACCATCGTGTTTCTCTCGTCATTGCGGTTCGAAACATACCAATTTGTTTAATTCCAAAATCTGACCCCGGGTTAAGATAAAGGTCAAAATGACATAAGTCGGTCAAGTTTCATATTTATCAAATACAGCTTGACGAGACGAACGCTTGTGCACCAGTTGTGACTGTGAGTCTCTATGGTCATCCTGTCATCACGAGTTATTTACAAAAAGGTGTTCGTGACCTTGCATGACCTTTCAAACGGTCACTGTCTAAAATTTTCTCGTCATCTGAAAGCGCCAAAGATGACATGACACTGAATGAATTGGATTGATTTAATGTTTTATAATGATTTTGCATTTTCACCATATATTTATAATGGAAGGTTAGCATTTGACCTGACTTCAGGTCATCAAATATTTAGATATCGTCCTAAAATTTTCAACATAAATTTATTTGTATGTCTTCTCTTACATATATTCCGTTTTTTAAAACCTCATGAAAGTAAAACAAAAATGAAAAATCGAAATTTCTATCTTGCCATATGAAAGAACATTCAGTTATCTACCGACGTCTGTTTTCGCTAATACTTCGCTACAACAAGCAACTCTCCACGAGTGATTTCCCATGCAAAGGTTTTGGGTCAAAACGTTCGAACATGCCCCCTAAACAGTGTTCCAAAATGTGTTGATTTTGGTGGGAGGTGACACCCAACTGAGAATAATTTTCCACTCTCATTCTGCATTTTAGGAAAGCATTTTCCACTCCCAAAATTATGAAATGCTGATACTGATTCTGGATATAAATAAATATTGACTAAAAATACATGATGTCAATGAAAACCGTTGCTCATAATTCAAAACAATAATAATATTGTACATTTTTCTACATAATTTTTCCACTCTCATGGTCCTTTTTGGGCTCAAATTTTCACATCTGACACCCAAGCAAAATGGAATATGGGAACCATGCCTAAAAATGGCGGACCCTCCTAATGATTTTCTTTGCACATATTCCATGCGCAATTAACATGTTAAGAAAGTACCAAGTTGAAGATCTAGATTCCAACGTTTTTAATGAACTGTACCCGAAAAACCTCGGGGTTGGCTCTCCCCGGACAGTAAGAGGGTTAAGACTATGTCTTTTTCTGCGGAAATATTGTTTAGATCCAGCATTCATTAACAAATTAATAAGATGCCAGTGCTAAAAAATCAGTTTTATTAACCGCGCACTGCAGGGGGGTGATTTCCGCCCCCTCATGTTTTCAGGAGTAGCGCAAAAACGGCGGCACGCAGCGCCGCCAAAAATTTTACCACCCTGTTTGGAGATTACACACACTTTTGCAAAAGTTTTGACTTGAGTCATCTCAGGTCAGGTCACAGGCCATGGTCAAGTGACCTCACCTTCAAAAATGTTTGCGTTCGTGCCAAAGCCACATCTTTTTTCGAAAGTTTTGAAACTTGCAGGATTTCTAAGATATCGTACCTAACAAATTCGTATATCTCGGATTTTTCGCTATCGCATGACCAAAGGTCAGGTCAATTTACCTGGACCTCCCCATTATAAGTGAATGGGGAAATAAACAAATGCTTTCCTTTCAAAAACATCATTGGATCAGGCCAATTCTTTCGAATCATTGCTATTTTAGCTCATTCTAAATTGATCAAGGTGCAATGTTGGCTTAGTGATTTCTACAAGGTCCATTCTGAGGTATCTGAGGTCATCAGCAATATTTGCTAATAACTCTTGATATAAAAGAGATAGAGACAATTTAGTTGACACCAATGTGTTCGTCTCGTTTGGCCGCGTTGCCCATATTGCACATGACCTACCTGCGGTCACCAAATGCCTTGACCTTGAGGTCAAAATTTTTGAAGTTGACCTTCCAGGTCACCGTATATTGTTTCAAAGCGATCAATGAGACTAAACACGATGGCGTCAAAATATTTTCCCTATCTTTCTTAGGTGACATGCTATTCACGATAAACTGTTTGCTAAAAACAGTATTTGACCTTTCTTGACCTCTGAGCCTAACTTATTGACTGAGCTCAATTTTGAGGACATACATGCGATTGCAAGTCAATAGTGGGGCTATCGATTTGCCTCTCTAATCGTTTGCTCCTAGTATCATAGTTTCACAAAGGATAATCGGGGGTTTCTGGAAAAGAGTCCTAAAAAGAGTCCTAAAACCGGAAAATCTGGACCTTTGGTGACCACTGGTGACCTCAATTGTGACCTGATCCAGAAAGATAAATACTTTCGATTAGAGCTTGCCTAGAAGATATCCAATCCCTTTTTCCGCTGTGTTCGCTACGTTCGTAGTTTTGGAGATCTCACCGGGGGGCGGAAATTCAACCCCCTGCATTTCGTGTTCGGCGCGAACCCCCCTGCAGTGCGCGGTGTTAAATACCTGAAACCTACATCACAAGAACATGATACAAATATGAGGAGTACATAAAACCATACATTACGTTATGTTATTCGCTTATGGTGTAAGTCAAAGCGAGGGCCTACTAGTATGTCCTAGTATGTCTTTCAATCGCCAATAATTATTCCTTCTTTTCCAGGTACCCTTTTAGTAATAGGATTCTGCTCAACAAGTAGATTAATGCCACCAGACGACAAGAGGGAAAAGGAAGGCCATGGAAACCATCGGAGAGCACGCTGCTCTGCAGTGATCACTTCACCGAGAACGTTTTCTTGCCACAACAAGAGCGCAGAAAGCTCCGCGAAGGAAGCGTACCGACCTGGTTCAAGTTCCCTGTGACAAACAAGCAGACCACAACTTCGACACCCACGAGCAAACGCTTCAAGCGCAGCGCATCAGAGCAGCAGGTGCCGCAGCCACAGCCGGTGTCAGAGCAAGTGCCGACGCCGCCGATGCCACAGTTGCCCGTGAAGACCGTGCAGCCGCCTGGGCCCGCGGGGAAGACTTCGCGGCCGATACAACAGCTGCCCGCGCGGCCGTCCGGACCTGCGCTGATGACGCCTCCGCAGCTGCCTGTGGTGGATGAGCCCGCGTGTCCGCCTGGACCTGCGCCGAAGACGCCGCCGCCGCTGCCTGTGGTGGATGAGCGCCGCCGCCGCTGCCTGTGGTGGATGAGCCCGCGTGTCCGCCTGGACCTGCGCCGAAGACGCCGCCGCCGCCGATGCCACAGCGGAAGCAGCAGTCTCTCCAAGACCACAACTACCATACCGACGCGACAAAGAGGCACATCGCCAGTCCTGTAAAAAAACTTGTAGAAAAATGCCGCAACTTGCGATATGAAAGGAAGTTGTTGCGGCAAAAGATGAAGAGGCGTGACAAGCGGCTCGTGTGCATGAAGAGCACGCTGGAAGCCCTGAAGGAGAGTCGGCTGGTCGAGAGCGAGCTTCTGGAATCGATTAAGTCTCGATTTGAGAACCCAGTCGTGGCGGAGCTGTTCTCGAACGAGATCGTGAATGGAAGCAAGAGGCGTGGGGGACAACGCTACTCTGAGGAGATCAAGAAGCTGTGCCTCACCCTCTACTATTACTCGCCACGCGCCTACAAGTTTCTGGCCAAGAATTTCACGCTGCCGGGCGCTACCTCGCTGCGTGAGTGGACCAGGAGTGTTAACTGTGAGGTAGGTGTCCTCCACGAGGTCCTCAGCACGTTACGCTCGCAGGTAGCAGCGGAGGCGATCGATCCAAACTGCTCCCTCACCGTTGACGAGATGTCAATCCGCAAGGCGCTGGTCTACTCCCAGAAGAAGGATCAGTTCGTCGGCCACATCGATTTAGGGTCCGGTGAAGTCGACGAGTCGAGGCTGGCGACGAACGCCCTGGTGTTCATGGCCGTAGGGCTGAAGGGTGCCTGGCGCCACCCGGTGGCCTACTTTCTGACCGACCACGTCTCGGGAGAGGTCCTGGCGCAGCTGGCGACGACTGTGCTGTCTGCATTAAGCGATGCTGGTCTGCGAGTGCGGACGCTCGTCGCCGACGGCCTCAACGCGAACCTGGCCATGTTTGGCCACCTGGGAGTAGACCTGAAGAAGACCGAACAGCCGCCCTACGGGAACTACTTTCTTCATCCATCGACCAAGGAGAAGGTGTACGTCATGCTAGACGTCGTACACATGTTGAAGCTGCTTCGTAGTCTCCTGGGGGAGTTCAAAACACTCCATCTGGATGGTGAAGAGATATCGTGGAAGTATATCCAGGTGAGGTTTGTCAATTTACATAAATTCGCGTAAACAAAATTGTAAAACCATTAATGTAAACCATAGCCTTATATAATGTACTATAAGATTTTAGAGTACAAACCAAAAGACACAAAACAGTTTCCGACGTAGCCTATCCTCAGGTTTCTTTGAGTTCTCGGTTCTCTTTAATTAGTTTTCTCATTGATGTCATATAATGAGGCCATCGTTTTTATTGATTCTGTTTTACATTATGAGCCCCAAAAAACGTTATCTTACCAAACGTTCCCCGATCGGTTGCTGGCGTTTTGATGTGGTGCAGTAATGCTGGCAGATTGTTCCATGAGTGTAGCGCTCTGTGCGGGAACATCTTGTCTACCGTTTCCAGGTAGACTGGTCTGACGTTTCTTTTGTACGTTTCTTTGCGTTTTTCGTTAATTTTTGCACTATTACTGAGCGGCCTGGCGACATAATTTATATATCAGTTGATAATTGTGTTATGTTCGCAGAAACTCAGCGACCTTCAAGAGAAGGAGGGGATTCGCGCAGCGAACAGACTAACCCGACTACACGTAGAATACGTCAAAAACAAGATGAAGGTGAAGCTGGCTGCCCAAGTGTTCAGCCGTTCGGTCGCCAAAGCCCTTCTGTTCCTGGAGGAAACTGGCCATCCCGATTTCGTCGGCGCTGGCGCCACGGCTGGGTTCCTCCTTCTGGTGGATCAAGCCTTTGATTATCTTAACGGCAGCAGCCCGTTCGGCAAGGGACCAAAAGCGCCAACCACAGCCAGCAACCTCGCGTAAGTTGATGATTCAGTTGTTTCCCTCTGTTTTTCCCTTTGTTCCCTCTGTCCCATTTGTCGTTGGGGGATGGGTTTAACGATGTCTCTAAACGAGTTAATTGGTCCGTAAAAATCCCTTAGCCATCTGGGGGAAGGTAAAAAGGACACCTCCAGTTCTTCTCGTATAACGAGATAACAGCACCTTTGGGACGCTGTTTTGGTATTTGAATTTCAGTTTACACATTGCCCGTGGTCATCAGTCTTCATTTTCCGACCTGTTACGTCACTCTTGAACAGGTCACCGATTGGTTGATCATTGTTTTGAAGGTCACCAATTGACCTTAAACATTCAGAACTATTATTCCCAAATATTTCGAGGAGTAATTTGTGTCACGTTTTTCATCTCCAGCTTCAATAGTTCCCTAGCAATCAGACATGTGCTCTGATCCCGAAAACGGATCCTGGATCTGATCTCTGGGATCTGGATCCAGGATCTACTGGGATCATAGATCCACCTTCACAATTTGTCGATGGATCAACTAGGATCATAGATCTGTCTTCAACATTGGTCGACAGATCCACCGGGATCCGAGGTCGCTGGCACCATTTTGCACTGCGATCCACAGATCCCAGACCTGCTATTATACTGATATCTTTTCAGAACCCATGTTTTATGTTATTGTCACTACTTTAAATTCGTTATAAATGAAACTAGCCAGTGCAGTTGCCTAAACCTAGACTTTGTCAAGAAATACTCTAGTTATGGCATTATTTATAAGTCGGATCCTGTCAGATCCAAGATCTATTCGGATCAGAGATATTGCCAACAAATTGTATTTAGCTTTTTTAGCCCCAGCCAAATTGTATGTAGGGATCCACTGTGATCCAAGATTCTCTGTTGTATTTTGTCGAGAGATCCTGTGGGATCATATATTTTTCAGATCCATGCACGTGTCTGCTAGCAATGATCAAAGAGCCAAGAACTACTCGTTTCAGGTCGTTGATGCACCCCTAAAAACTTTGTTTCGTTAGAGAGGTGCGGTCTCTAGTTTTTTATGGTGAGGGCAACAAATGTAAAAATCACCAGAAACTACTGCTGGTGAGTTAAGCGTAGACTTTGCTAAGCGGTCATTATTTTCGGCAGGATCCGGCGGCAGTTCCTGGCCGACTTCAGCGCTGCGCTCTTCCGGCTGGAGACGCAATCCGGGGACCGGGTTGTCCGGACGCGAAGGTTTACGCCGATCCTGGGCTTCTGCCTCGCGGCGCAGACGGTCGTCGATGTCAGCGAGACGCTGCTGCTGGAGGGCTTCAAATACGTCCTGGCCTACAAATTCTCGCAGGACCATCTAGAGTTGTTGTTCGGACGTATTCGCCGCATGGGTGGTTTCAACGAGAACCCAAACGTCGTCCAGCTCCAGCAGGCTCTGCGCAGGCTAACTCTGCACAACTTCATCACGCCATCAGCGACTGGGAACTGCATCCCATTGGACGACGGAGACGACGGCCTCCTCCGCATCCGTCGTCCCCAGCGGCAGCAGCCGACGCTCGACGGCAGCGCTGACAGCATCACCGACAACACCATGCCGGCAGCGGTACAGCTGCTGGTCCGAACGCAGAGCGCCGGGTCGACGTTCTCCAACAGCTGCATGGCATACATCAGTGGATATGTGTGTCGCAAACTGTTTGAGACGCGCAGTATCAGGTGTGCCGAGTGTATCGGCGCCCTGCTCTGCAACGCCGACGATCCCCCACCTGAGGAGGTGATGGGTCTTGTGAAGGTGCGAGACAATGGCGGCCTCCTTGTCCCCTCAGCATCGACCCACGCGATCGTTGCTTCCGCCGAGCGGCATCTCACCAGACTCGGAAGGTGCGGAGAGATCACGCGTCCCAAGCTGGCACTGAGCATCCAGTGTAGCGTGCTGAAGCAGCTGACGACCGAGCGCAGCAACCAGCTGTTCCCTGGTGTGCAGGAGCACATGTTCCAGCCCCAGGCGGACGAATGCCACTTCGTCGTTGTGGTGAAGCTGGTGGTGGAGAGGTACCTGCGTGTGCGCCTCCATTCATGGGGGAGACTGGCGACGTTGAGGGGCATGTCCAATGTTCACGTGAGACACAATCTGCGCAAGCAGGTGTTATTTTCTCACCAGTGAGAAAAAGTGAGAGGCGACGCTCCTGGTGTTCGCCCTGTGTGCTGCCGCAAGGACTGCCCGGTCATTTGGTTCACCGTATTGACGTGCCTGGTGGACATTTGGCTCACCGTGTTGACGTGCCTGGTGGACATTTGGTTCACCCTGTTTAGTGGACAACATCTTGGGTAGAGTTGTATTTTAGCTTTGTAAATCGAACGGGTTTTATAAATAAGTGTTTTTAACGGTGTAAATTGAATGTGTTTTTAAAGTGTATGATCCTGTATGACGCAATGCCAAAAGAGCCACGCGGTGTGAAGAGCTTTTAAGAATAAATGATGGTGTGTATTCCGTGTTTTTTCCTAGTGGCTAGTCTGCATCGAACAATGAAACTGCTGTAGGTGAAGTCGGGTCACGAGGTCACAACTTGCGTGTGCAATCATTCGCCTGTTTAATCGGGAATCGCGGTTGTTGGTGGTTTGCCCTGGATAAATCCAGCTGAATTTGATTGTAAATAAATAATTTTCGTTATCAAATTCCATTGTTCAATCTGTTTGGTATTCCATAAGAACACACTCAAATTACAACAACTGTGTTTGGAGGGCTCATGGGGAGAGCAATATTTCATTAAGTCCAATTTTAACGTGGGAAATGTAACGGCGGCAGGTCGGAATCGGGACCGAGGTCAGATTGCAAACAATTCGAGAGCTGGAGCTAAATATTCAAGATGCTTTCGGAATGTCTACCAGAAGTATGGCATACCTCTAAGCCTGGTAAATAGGAGTGCAATGCAATATGCATCATGCAAACTATAATCAGATAAAATACATATAAAACGCGGGATCCGCCAGCGACTTTCTTTTTTGCATTTCACGCCTCTGCCGGTGATGAAACTAGGTCGTGTATGCCTGGTTTCATCGGCTTGGCAAAAATCACCGTGACCGTTCAGGCTGAATATTTTAATGCCATCTTATTCATTGTGAATGTCTTTACGTCCTAAAACTTTTTTCAGTGCCCTACCTAACGCGGTTTTTGAGTTACAGGCCGACAAAAATCACCCTTCCGCCATAGCTTAACCATTGCCGCGTTTACTCTTGCCCCCCTAGGAAGTCCGCGGGGCGGCGCTAGTGTCGCCTAACGGGAACGGCTGCCGGGCGGCGTAGCGGCCGGAGTAGTCCGTCTATACCTATATATGTCAATGANATGCGCCACTTTGTCACCAGGATGCCAAACGTGTTTTCAACTACGCGCCTAGCTCGGCTTAGGCGGTAGTTGAAAACCTGTTTGGTTTCGTCCAGGTTGGAGCCAGGGAACGGCCGCATGATATCGGCGCGGAGGGGGAACGCTTCATCTCCCACGAAGACGAAGGGGAGAGCTCCAGGTGGGGATGGTAGGTTCAAAGACCCATCTGCCAGCCTTCTTCCAAATTCAGACTGGGCGAACACGCTGGCGTCGTGTTCCCTGCCGTAGCTCCCGACGTCTATGTAGGAGAAGCAGTAGTCGTCGTCACACACAGCCATGAGGATGGTGCTGAACGACCTCTTGTAATTAAAAAAGGCCGATCCGCTGAGTTTGGGCGCTTGCACTTCGACGTGCTTCCCATCCACGGCACCTGAAAATCGGACAGTACAATTAGTGTTGCAATTTTATTTACTAACGGGTTCTTGTTAGGCACTTAATATAAACAAGCAACAACAGAGGACAAACCGACAGGAAAGCACAACTTTAATGTTATTGAGCGATAAAATCGAAAGAGTCTCCACCTAGCGGAAAAAAAAACAGCGAAGCTCCGTAGTGATGATAGCGAAACTGCGCTTGAGTCTCAGACAAGGTCCATAGCCGTTTCTAGCCATTTCTAAGTGCGTGGCGCATGTATCCTGGATCGGATGGCATGTGTTAGGCTAGCAGAAATTCGGAATATTATCATTTGTGGCAGAGTTATTGAATCAGACAAGTTTTTGAAATATTCTAGAAGGTTCACATCCAGGGTGATAGTGGGTTCACAGACATGGAACCACGCAGAAGAGAGGTTCAAGGCAAACAGAATTGTTCTGTGCCACAGTGTAACTCAGTGCGTTACATTGCCCTCATTCAGTGGCGTAGCCAAGGGGGCCAAAGGGGCCATGCCCCCTTCCCTGGAGGCCTGGCGGGCCCCTCTTGCGACCGAGCGAGGGCCCCTGGGACCGAAGGCCCCAGTGTTTTGGATGGTGTCAGGCGCACGCAAAACGTCTCACGTGGCATCAACAATCCTCTCAGTCGGCTTAAAGGGGCCCTCGGTCGGACTAAGGGAGCCCTCATTCGGAAGTGGCCCTCGGTCGGCCAGAGGGGGCCCTCGGTCGGCTTGAGGAAGGTTCGAAATTTGCATAGTATGTGTCAAACTGTTCAAAAATATGGTACTGAAAGTTTCATCGTGATCGGCTGATAACTACGTGAGTTATTTCTGAAAAACCGAAGGGGGTGGCAACAACCCTCCACCCCTCCCCGGGCGAAGGTTAACCTCTTTGTGCCCAGAAAATCGAAAAATGGTAAATAGAAAAGTTGCACCCAAAGCTGATAGCTTTCTGGTATGGAAGTGGGATTGAAAATATGTCTTATAGGTTACGAGCCAGCCTCGTCTGAAAATAATCTATTTAACATGGGAACCCTATGGTTGAAAGTGTTTTATTATCACTATGCACGACGCCAGCGCCTCTAGCGGGACCTTTATCGCTCAATAACAATTTGATAAAAAACACTTATTTTACATTGACACCTTAACCAATTTGCTGCATATTTTTCTTTTCCATTTTAAGCCTGACTGATAGCGCAAATGAGCATGGTTTCCGCCGCCGGGGGATAGAAATGAAAGGAATATGTTTCAATTTATTATTGCCTCATGGCATATAACATCAGGATTTTTCTCGGGGGTGGGGGCACGTAAAAAAATGCTCCTCAGCCATATGCTGCTGACTTGAGGAGGGGGGGGGGGGTCGGTTCGTCAGGGAATCCTTCTATCCGTGTGAATTTTATTTTTGAATCAGGGGGTGCACGGGGCCATGCACCCCCCCCCCCTTGGCTACGTCCCTGGACTGCCTGGCCAAGCATTGGGAAAGACAATAAAAAATAAAACAACTACATTCACAGGTAATAAGCAAGCCTATTTGATTCGCACAAATGTTTTGAGTTTGGGCTTCCCAAAAGGATCAACTTGGCTGGATGCAATTTATCCTTTTAGCATTAGCGTACCGAGTATCACGTCATCTTTGGAACTAATGCGCCCATGCAAAGCTGACGACCCTCCGATCAGTGACATCGCCCCTCCGACCAGGGACGGTGCCCCTCCGACCAGTGACGCCCCCCTACAACCAGCGACGGCGTCACTCCGGCCAGTGACGGTGTCCTACAAATTTTAAAGGCACGACGAGCTAGTGTGGAAGGAGAGATTCGCCCCCTACACAATTTTAGCCAATATTAGTGGCGCCCCTGTCGATCGGGTGGCGCCCCTTAAATCAATGACCTTTGCGAATTCTGCTCAATTCATTGCCTTTTAGTCATACAAATGGTGGTGATTACAAGTTTGGTCAATTATTTGTAGAATGTGTACATTGTCTCAAGATAGTCCATCATTGCCTTTCCGTGAACTGTAAATGTTATCGAAAATATTGTTCACAAGACCCACCTAGGCAGTTTGGGAAGTTCCACCGCTTAGAAAAGCCTTCGCCGATTTCTGTCGAACGTTCCTGAGAGGGAGTTGGCATTTCTGTTGGTCCAAGCTCTTCCCAGATGGCCTGGCACACTTCTGGGATGATGGAGCAGACCGTCTGCCTCCCAACACGAAAGTATCTTGCCACGTCTTTTTGGCTCATGCCAGACGCCAGATACCTGCAAAATATAAGTAACAACATTAGTGTAACCATCTAATCACCTGTGTATTTGAATACGCATACTTGGGTCAATACCAAGACTGTGCCAGAAGGAAGCATTTCAGAAATAATTTGGATGGTTTGGGCATTGAGCAAGGTGTCTTTTTTTGAAAGAGCAATGAAGTTCGATACTGCTGATATAGGGTTCCTAGTTCCTACATATAGCTGCATTCCTCAAATAAGAATAGCATAACAACTGGTGACCCAAGTTATTTGGCTCATGCAATTACAGTGTCCCAAAATTTGACAATTTGGGTGGGAGATGACACCCAACTGTGAATAATTTTCCACTCTCATTCTGCATTTTAGGAATTGTTTTTCCACTCCAAAATTATGAATTGTGATATTGATTCTGATATAAATAAATATTGACTAAAAATATATTCTTTCAAAGAAAACCATTGCATTTCATATTCAAAACAGTAATCAATATTGCATCATTTTCTACATTATTTTCCACTCTCATGGTCTTTTTGGGCTAAGTTTTCCACTCTGACACCCAAGCCAAAATGGAATATT
Organism: Semibalanus balanoides; assembly: GCA_014673585.1. Taxonomy (NCBI): domain Eukaryota; kingdom Metazoa; phylum Arthropoda; class Thecostraca; order Balanomorpha; family Balanidae; genus Semibalanus; species Semibalanus balanoides. The sequence continues at coordinate 118,252 of VOPJ01013238.1, read as the reverse complement.
GGGACACTGTTAACAATTACATGTTAAAATGTTGTATATTTACAAAGAAATTGCCTGTCAGTGCCATACCATACCAATAACAAAAAGCATTTATACTTGAATTCAGAAGGCTGATGTTTGCATCATACTTAAAGCATTCAAAGCCTGGTGTTTCAGTATGATACAATCCTGAACAATGTAAACAGAACCCGAAAAATTATTTTCATACATCTATGGTGATCTGAATTTGTGGGCAGCACAACTACAGTGTCAATTATTTTGTTCATTGCTTATATTTATAAAGGTCAATGATTTACAGTACACTGACCAAACAAACTTGTACTGTGTCACACAGATGACAAGTGACAACTAAACAATCCTAATTTGACTTCATATTATTGACTTGATAATTACTTCATAACCCTAAATCAGTGGTGGATCCAGAATGGGAGTTTGGGGTGGACACAATTCCAAAAAGTCTCACACAATTTTGACAACTTAGCAGATTTTGCTTGCTTATGCATTGGTAGCTGATTTAAAGCAAACTTTCCTCAGTCAAAGTTGCTTAGATTCCCTTCCATATCATGCAATGTGTCATTTTTTGCTAATTTCAAACGGATTGGGGGGGGGGCAATTGCCAATTTTGCCAAACCGTAGATTCGCCACTGCCAAATTTTTGGTATTATTACCAGTTTTATGAATCAAAAATAGATTTGGCCAACTTAAACCATCACCACAAGGCATAAGAAGCAAATAACCACCAAATTATTAAATGAAACAATTACAATTTACATTTAACAAGGGAAAATCATGTTGTGCACTTCAGTGAAACATGCATGTCATTGTATGTTTGGCAATCCAAAGCCATTTTGATTATTAGACCAGTTTCATAGGCAAAATTAAATTTGGCCAACCTTGTCATCCTGAAAACAATAGCCAACACCAGAATAAGATTGTTGTGTCTAGTTGTCCATGACGCATTAGGTACACATTGTATTAACACAACACATTACATTGTAATACACTTAACTGGGTATCATCCACTAAACAAAAGTCGTACAAGGCATAATGGACATTGGTCAACTTTGTAGTGAACTGTGTTAAGAAAATAGGCAACCAATAATGATAAAAGTACACAAATATGTTAATCAAGGGAAAATTGAGATGAATATTTTAGTGAAACATGAATGTCAGCTCGACTTGGCCCGCACAACCTCCATTAATGTTTCAAACTCTCCTCTCGTTGAACATTCCATTCCAAATGGCTTAGGATGTGTGTGTCATCCAAAGCCATTTTTGAATCGCAAGACCAGTTTTCAACACAGCATTATATCCAACTAACGTTATTATTCTAAAAATAATAGCGAACAACAAACCCAGACAGTTATTCATGAAACAAGGGAAGGTACAATTATTTTAGAGGATGAGGAACTCACATTTAGCAAAACTTTTACCATTTTAACTATATAAACACAAACCTGATTGTGATAGCCAGTCGTTCTGCAGGCAAGATTGGCTTTCTGTAATTAGTGTGCTGGTGTTGAAGTCCTGGGCTGACAACTTCCAGGAGCTCGTCAAATCTTGCCGGTGACATGCGGTAGGCCCCATAAAATGCTGATGGATCCTTGGCCCGCTCGACCTCCATGAAAGCTGCAAACTCTCCTCGAGTTGAGTGTTCCATGAGGACAGGACGACACCAACTTCTGGCAGGTCTTGCCCTACGCTCCTCGTGATCGAGGAGCATGAGCATGAGCATATCGTCTTCGTCCATTGCACACACCTTTCAGAACAACAATCACAAATCACAACCGATTCCCTCAACAAATGCCAAATATCTATTCAAAATTATCTTGCCTCATGTCAGTCAAGCTTTCAAACGCATATAAACAACTAGACAGAAATGTCCCTGCCGCGCAACAAATGTAGACGAGACGTCCGTGCGCCGTTCCCAATCACGCTGGTCGGATTGGAAACGGATTGGGCTGGCGGCCGAATTCAGTGACGCCCCGACCGGACGCGTACGCGCCCCGGCCGCCCGACCCAAACGTTTGCGGTTAGGACCGGGCTTTAGTCCGTTTAGGAGCAGGCGGGACATGTACCGCCTGATCGGCGACGTGGAGAGCGCCCGGCCTATCCGGTCGAGGGCTCTCCTCGTCAAGGACACGAGCCAGGCGCAGGTTTTGCAGCTCCTGGAGGTGACAGAGTTCCTGGGATTCCCAGCAGAGGCGGAAATGGTTCTGTCCATTTCCGTCCATACACCTCACTGAGCATGCTCAGTGAGGAGGAGCTCGCTTACGAGCTACAAGGCCAAAGGAGTCACCGAGGTGGAGCGGTTCAAACCGGGGAAGAGAGGGCGCCAGAGTCCCACTTCTCAAACTCCGCTTCCACGGCCGACTCGCAGGCCCCGCCGTCCATCGTGGCAGGACACGAAAGTACTGCCCCTGCGTCCCTGGGTCCGCAAGCCCCGACAGTGTGAGCGGTGTGCCCGCTTCGGGCACACAACACACACTTGCCGAAAGCGTGACACCCGCTGCATGCTGCTGTGCTGGGAGCACGCGATCTGTCACCACGCACCAAAACGATTGGCAGTGCCTACAACTGCCAAGGCAGGCACCATCCATATGGGCGGCTGTGCCTACTGGCCAACAACAGCTGCAGCAGGAAGAGCGGCCTGCAAACTATTGACGCGCTTACTGCACCAGCAACTGAAACTGCAGAACGCGTGACCCAGAACACGGCGACATGGCCAACAGCACATACGCCAGCGTTCTGGCTGGGACGCCTTCCTCTCAGGGGGGGGGGGGGCGCCGCCAGAAGAGGCCAGCAGTGGACTCACGGCCCCAGGCCCAGTCCCAGCTCTAACCTGAGGAACAGCCAGTTCCCTCTGACCCCATGGCAGAACTCAGACACGGTGCCCTCTGCCCCCATGGCAGAACTCAGACAACGGTGCCCTCTGCCCCCATGGCAGAACCAGAAACGGTGCCCTCTGCCCCCATGGCAGACTCAGACACGGTGCCCTCAGCCCACCATGGCAGAACTCAGACACGGTGCCCTCTGCCCCCATGGCAGAACCAGACACCACGGACCATCAGTCCTCGACCACGCCTGCCCCCACACCTGACGCTAAGCTGGAACCACCTGCCCCCTCGGCAGAACCAGCAGCTGCCCACCCACCCCTATGGTGGAGACACAGGTCAAAACCCTGGAGGACACAGCCGCTTCCACCGTGACCAACGAGCCCTCTGCTGCTCAGGTCAGCCAGGAAAAGCGATGGATCTCCCTGTGCTAAGAGGATATTGTGGTATGTATTGGCTACGGAGAGTATATTATTTGGGGGAGTTCCTGGACAAGGAACACTGGCTGCCTTACTCCCGGTACACGGCCGCCAGCAAAACTCTCCGCAGCCAATGGCAAAGCGCTGGTGGTCGTGTCCGAAGAGATTTGACGGGGCATCCACAAATTCCGGAACCATCTCCGGTCCGGAAGAAGTGAACGGAAGAAGTGGTCAACTACTAAGTCAATCCAGAGAAGTATGAATATTCCAGCTGTCCACTACGGTATTCCAGCTGACCCCCATAGTAATGTGAAGGAGGGGGTGGCTTATAAGCGCCGCTACAGAAACGGTTTATAATGTTCGCCATAACTGAAAACACTTGTAAGACAGTTTAGCTGGATAAGGGCAAAACAAAAGAAACATACAAGGCGTCACATTACACACATATCATGAGGAAAAAATCCACAATGACAGAGTAAATAAGAAACGCGTCGTAAGACAAACATGTATCCTGCAAACATAATCGGATACGTTGCAAAAAGAAACTTGCGAAAACTTGAGCAGCGAGGAGGAAACATCAAGGAAATGCAAAAAAGCCACGGCAAAACAGAAAGAAAGCGAAAACATCGCAAAAATGGCAAGTAAATCATAGAGTTTTCTGAAAACATAAGAAAGAATGAAACACGCCGTAAGGCAAACATATGCAAAGGAACTCGCATAAAAACTCGGAAGCCAGCAAGTTGGGAAACATGCACAAGTGGCAAGTAATTCACGGAGAAAACACACAGAGTAACAAAACATAAACAGAAACAGACGAGTAAATCCACAGATAGGAATTGCAACGGTGGTGAGGACCCAGTGTGAGGAATGCAACAATAAAACCATATTAATGTAATAATATTCATCACTCAAAACGCCTGCAAGAAAGATTATTTGAATCCAAGCAACGTAAGTGCTCAGTATAAAGCAATCGACAATCAACCAGCCCGTATCGACGGATAAAACAGGTCTCCACAGCGAGGCATCGCGATCGTATATTTCCGTCAACAGGGTGTTTGAAAACTTGTGGCAAATGCAGAATCGAATAAAAAATCAGTCTGTATTTTTGGATAGCATTAAGCGCAATGTGGCTTTATTTCCTAACTTAGCTTCCTCGCTTGCATTCCATCTTACATTTGCCACTTCCCATCGGGGGGGCGGGGGGGGGGGGGGGGGGGGGGGGGGGGGTGGTACGATGAACCTCCAGTAGGAAATCTGTAGCGAGCAGCGGGCTGTAAGCTGCTTCGTGTGACTCGACTTGTGCCGCTTAATACACTTGCTCGATTTCCTGTGAAGCACACGATGGCTGGGACTCCAAACAAAACGGCGATGATTTCCCCGGACCGGATCCAGAAGAGGGTAAAAGAAGGAAGGAGCCTTGTATAAAACATAAAGCCATGGCTAAATAGCGCTAAAATGATCCTGAATACTTACAAATTAAACATAAAAAACGAAAAAATTTACCGCAGACCTGAAAAAAATACATAATGCTTTGTTTTTGCAACGAGCCCCGCAGTTTATGGCGTTGATTAGGGTGGGCAGGGCGAAAGATCCGTAGTGAGACCCATGACAAAGTGAGTGATCCATGATGATAATTTAAGTATTACTATTATTAGGCCTTTATGGCGCCTCACCTACTTGGTTATGTGGCGACCAAAAGAATCAAATGGACGCAGAGCCGGGGAACATAGTAGTTCGGTGGCAAACAAGCAACTGCAAACGTAGGCCGTGCGGAAAAACATCCACAAAAACGAAAAAGGTACCTCGGGCAATGCTAACAAAGTCAAGAAACAGCTGTAATATGATAATGAAAGGCGTCTCGCTGACGCAAAGACGAGCTGACTGCTCTTGGAAAGTGCCACACAAACATCGACCGAATTCAAAGTGGGCAATCAGAAACAGGAGCTGGCGAGTGAGTCAAACAGAGGGGGAAAATAAAACCCCAAAAATGGTTGGGGAGACGAAAACAAGCCCATGCAGAAAAAGCAACACAAAATACAAACGTCAGTAAATCAAATGGTGCATCTAGTCAGAGCGAACATGACAGTAAAACCAATGCAATAAGAAATGCCAGAACCTACTCGATGGTTTATTAGCGTTACTGGTCTTTCCGACGACGCGTGCCACGCCGCCCCCTTCTGGACGTCGATGGCCAGGGAAAGAGCTACGCAATCAAAGCTCCGGAGAGCAATATAGATAGTTGGGCTGATATTGTCTGACATTTGAAATAAACACTCAGCAGGCGATATTAAAAATGAGTCATATTAATGTGTGTATCTTGTTGCATTTTGTTTGATGTTGACCAGGCAATCAAGCCATCCGCACACACACGCCATATCCGCTACGCCGCTCTTCTTAGAGCGGTGTAGCGCCTCCCACCCGTCCCCCACCGCTGATCACGGTGGTCCCGTTCATCACTGCTCAAGTTGTTGTCACCCTCCCATTCCTCCCCTGTTTTCAATTCCTCTCCCGTCCTCCCTTACTTACCTGCCATTTGTTTGATTTAAGCCTTCTATTCCCTATTTTTCATTCTGCTTTCGTCTTTCCTACTCCTACTCACCAGCGGGAAACCTTGCGGTGTCAATTCTCTTGCTTGGCCCGAACCGGTCTGGCTAACGGCTTGGAGGGGTGGCAGGAGCGTTGTGACAAAGCTGGCCTGAGTCCTCTTTTTCACCATCTTCTCTTCCTCTCTACCCTACTCTACATTCTCTCTTAGAATCTCTACGGGTTATATTTCGGCCACATGGCATTTAAACTTTATTTGCTCCTTTAACGTAATCTATGGTCTCTGTACTCCGTTCTTTTCGGGTACCTTAGTTCCTTTCCTTTGATTCTTGCACTTAACGTAACGTAAAAATAGTAAATCTAATTTGCACTTTACGGTCAATAACCGTTAAAGTAACGTAGTAGGCTCCCGGTTGTATTGCTGCCTCCATCGTCTCATCTAACCTTTTTGTGCCCACCTCCGACCGCTCAAAAGATGTCGGAAGTGATGGTTCGCTCGCCGTCGCCGGGACGGTCAGGCCAATGACAGCTTTCCTTCCCATGGACGGTGGAGACGTCCGCGCTCCGTCTGACAGAAAAGGGCTCAACGCCACCTACCTGGTGATCTCCCTGATCACCGCCCCGGCCGCTCAGGCCGAGTCCTTGCTCGGAATGACGGCCATCGCGCGCGTGAAGAGGTGGAGTATGGCCGAAGGCCTCTCCACCTAAACCGATCCAGGGCTCCATCCTGGCCCCGGATCTGGTCCAACAGCAAGGAGGACCTGCTGGCAGGCCTGGCCAGCGAGGGGTGGTGGGACCATCTACCACCCCCGGACTCAAAGTTGCTCATCCTGACTTTTGAGTCCAAGTTCCCCCCGAACGTGTCCGCGCGGCCTGGATGTCCTTCCCGGTGAAGATCGTGATCCCCAAGCCGCGCCGCTGCACCCGCTGCCAGCGTTACGGTCACGTGGCCCGTCGGAGCTTACGCACCTGAAAGACCCGCTGATGCCATGTGCGCAGAGACTGCCACAACGTGGGGGAATGCAGGGAGGTCCACCCCCACTGCGCCGCATGCGAGGGGCCGCACGGCGCGGACAGCGGAGACTGTCCCAAGTGGATTTTCGAGAGGCGCGTGAATTTTTTAATTCACGCGAAGGGATGGCCGCCACAGGCAGCCCGTGACCAGGCCACCAAAGAGACCCGGGACCCGCCCCCACCTCACCATCAGGACGGCGACGCCCCTCAGGCCCGGGCAGACCCCCCCCCAGCACTGGGACGACCGTGCCTACCCCGACCTCCCCCGACCAGACCAGGCAGCTCCAGCGGAGCATCAGGGCCGCCCGAAGGCCCCTCACCACCCCACGGGTGGAGCTGGAGCCAGGCCTAAGCCCCAGAACCAGCCAGCGGCCGGGCACGGCCAGTCGCGTGACCCACGGTCACGTGACTCGGCGCGGCACAGCCGCACACCCGCCCCCACCGGTGGTGCGACCCCGCCACCGGGACAGCCAGACCACACCAAACAGGCGACGCAAGGTCACCGCCCAGGTCAACCACAGCCGAAGCCAGCTGCCCGCTCCCCTGGACCGAACCTGATCCCTGTCCAGCCAGGTCACTCCCAGCCGAAGCCAGCGGCCGGAGCGACAGGCGGGCAGCCCCGAGCCACGGCCACCGCGACCGCCGAACTACTCAGGCCACAGGCCCCCCACCCCATCACACCCCCCCTAGAACCACCTCGACCCCCCTGCCAACCCTTGGCACAAACAGGGAAACACCAACACCAGACCCCAACACCACCATCACCGAACAACACGACACAGACCACGACACTGACACGGATCAAGACGCACACGATACTGACGACCACCAGTCTTCAGTCGATGGAACACCAGAACACTCGAGAGACACGAGCCACCAACTACAATCTCCGACGACAACACCTCCACGGAAACAGTGCGTCTTGGTCCCCCCCCCCCCCCAGAAGCCAAGACGGCCCCCACCGTTAAGGAAAGAGAACATTGTAAAAAAAACTCAATAACCCTAACAAACACACCACCAAACACCAAAGAACACACCAAGACACAACTCCGCCAACAGCAAACTAAATGAATTCCCACCAGCACCAAATGTCAACCACAGTTGTCCCACCAACTTGCTGTTGAAAGTAATATATATTGTTATGTAAGGAAATTGAAAACGTAGTGCAATGGGCTAGGACAAATTGTTTTTCGGAGCGGATCTAAAACTGATTTTTTGCTAGCCGGTCCGCCCTCCTCGTTCCCAGGAATGACCGGCGCTGGTCCCTGTATCCAAGAGGAAATTTGACTCTCAAGTTCTTCTTGGTCGTAAATATGGAGTAAGTTGCTTGCATTTTGTAAAATTATTGGGTTGTTTGCCGTCACCAATTGAAGAAAGTGCAAAGAGAGCCGAAGACGAGTCCGTGCAAATTTATCACTGCTTTTAAGTTTGTTGTTTCTATATATGTTAATGCTAATAAGATCGGCCGATATCTCGGCAGTGTAAACACTGTTGATATCAGGAGACGGAAGGTATTCATTTATTTTCAGTATGTTATATTTCAAAGAATATGCTCCACCAGTGCGGCCCCTGTTTTGAAGCCGTCAGTGTATATGAATGTGTAGGTGTTGTGTTCTGATTTGTATTCGTGGAGAGTGCGTGTGCCTCTGCCGCGAGACTCGTCGGTACAGCCCAACCGGGACCCCGTCAGCGAGCCCGCCCTGGCGAAGGAGCCGCGCACGTCGCTGGCTGACACGGGGCACGTCAGGTGAACCCCCGCTCCTGGGCCCCCGCGGGGGCAGCAAACCAGAGCCCGCAGCTACCTGCCGGCCAGCACGGTCCCCCCCTGAAGGGCCGTGCTTCGTCTGATAAACAGGACGGACGGGTGCGACCTCCGGTCGCACCAACCCCTTCGCCCTGCGCCAGCACCTAGTCGCGAGTGCGGCGAGTGACCTCAGCCAACGCTGGAAAGGTCGGTTGCTCTACTCATAGAGACGCGTTCAGGCAGGCAGGCCACCGCTCTCCTCCAGACGGTGAGCCTCCTGGTCCACCCGGTGTCGGTGAAGCTCGCCGACCGCCTCAACTCCGTTGAGGGAAGCGTGCGCAGCGACCAGCTGCTCTCGCTGTCCAACGTTCAACTCCTGATGATGATGGTGATTGGGGTTTAAGGGCCCCTGTTCAACTTTCAACGTTCAACTCCTGGACGAGCTTGAAGACCAGGGGGTGTGCTCAGGTCCAGCGTCATGGCCTCCCGCAACCTGGCCGAGCTGGGGCCGAACCCGACCATCCGCCTCAGCTTCAGGGGCACGGTCCTGCCGCAGGCAATCTACTGCGGATACTCCGTCATCCCTGTCTCGCCGTGAGTCCCAGCTCTCACGCAGTGTAAGAACTGCTGGGAGATCGGCCGCCATGACACCCGGTCGTGCCGACGCCGTCTCCCCACCTGTGGCCGGTGCACCCAGGAGCACCCCACATAGGGCTGCACCGCAGACTGTGTGCGTGAACTGTGCCGGCCCCCACGCAGCCTGGGACGCAGCTTGCCCCCTGAAGAAGGACGCCAAGCGAGAGCACCGGGCCCGCCAACGCGATGCCCGTGACCAGCACCGGCATGGCAGGCGACCGGGCACGGCCTCTTGGCCAGCCCTCCCACCAGCTGGACCCCCTCGGCCCCTGATGGACCATGGTGCCTTACCCTCCCGCCCCGTCTCCCAGCCGCTCCGCCTCGGCGTGAGCGGGGCAAGCTGAGCCTCGGCCCCTCCGTGCCCCCCAAAGCAACACTCAAGGTGGTGGCTCACCTCCCGATCCGGCTCCTCCACAGCCGCAAGTATCCACCCACTATGCCTTCCTCCTCTGCCGAAGAGTCCCATGGGACCTCGGTCTCCCCTCCTCGTCAGAGCTGAACCTACGCGTCAGTGGCGGCCTTCCCGCACCCCCTCCCCCACCAAGCAGGATGGTAGAGTCGGACCCTGCGCTGACCCTACCAGCCGTGCCCGCTCTGGTGACCAGCGTGACCACACCTTGGGATTTGTCCCAAGATCTTGGGATTCTGCCGCCGGCCTTGGGACCTTGGGATTATGATTCTAAGGCTTGGGATATTGTATTGAAATGATGCAAATTCAATTTTCACATGGAAATGTGCAAAAACATCAAGTAAATGAGTACGAAATCGTTGAAATACAACATTAGCATAATGGATGCGTCAAAAGGTGTCTCAGCCAATCAGATATTTTGAAAAAGTAGTCGGTAATTTTACTGTATTGCTCTGCCCAGGTGGCAGAAGGTCTCCCATTCTTGACATTCTTTTATTTAATGGCCGCAACATTCCTTCGACAAAAAATTCAAATTATTTTTCGGCTGGAGAGGACTTTCAGCCCAGAAAACTTGCAGATATATTTTTCACACGGGCTACAAAACTGCTATCTCAGTTAAAAAACTCATGATGAAGGTGAACTATTTCTTTAATTTAGGGGGGTGTCTGGAGCAGAATCCCATTTCGCGATTATAAATTATGATTGACTCCAGGGCAGTGTCCATGGCCCGGTGATATGTACCTGGCATATATTTACCCAATTGGTTCACTGTAGCATTTACGAAAGAGTCCTTGACGATGTTTTCAAACCAAACAAACAAAAAAATGGCTCCGGAATTACTATATTGTTCAAATGTCATTTCGTTTGTTTTTTAAAGCAATGACATACAAAAACATTATAATTGGGGTCAATTAAACCATCGGTGCCCGATCAGTGCCAAAGTTAATTGTTGGCTGGGTTTCCCACATAACACACATAAGTGGCTACCATATGGGCTTTAAATGGGCGACGTGGGCGCAGCATGGGCATGGGAAGGACATGGGAATGGGTCCCACCTGGGCTGAGATGGGCATAAATTGAACATGGTATGCCGTGGGCATACCGTATGGGCCCCATGTGGGTTTGAGGAGGTTAGAAGGTGTGGATCTAGGTCCATATGGTAAACCATGTGGAAACCTCTTCAACCATGTGGGCACCAATCCTGTGGGAAAGGTGGGCAGCCCTAATGATTACCATGTGGTTACCATGTGTCTGTGTTATGTGGGGTAGTGTCACGCATCTTTAATTAAGATAAGTTTAGCCCATCTAGATGCTGCAAATATCTTGTAAAATGTAATTTAATGCAAAAAAATGCTTATATGTTTGCGTATCAGAGACCGTTCCGTTCTTATTAATACCTTGGGATATGAAGTGACAAAAAGTAGACATCTTGGGATATTTTTAAGGTGATCTTGGGATCTCTGAAAAATGTGAGTGGTCACGCTGCTGGTGACCACGAACCTACCCCTCCCTCCCACTCTCCTAACAAATCCCTTCCCCAGCCTAAGTGCCGCGGCTCTTCTCGCACAGGCCCCTCTCCGCTTCCTAGCACGCCTCGCCGCGCCGCCCGCCGCCGGCTCCAAGGACAGCAATAACGGCCTCTAAATGGATACAAACCCGGGGGAATTCTTGCTTCAGTGGAATACTAGCTCGCTAATATCCCACTGGGCATAATTCCGGGAATATATCGTCAAAAAAAACGCAGTTCAGGAGACCCGTTTTTCGACTCTGATTTAGATAAATATCGCTTAACTACTTTTGGTTACTCACTTTACTGCAATAACGTAAATAATCCACCCCGCCGAGGCGGCTCGGCATTATATGTCTCTAATAAACTACTGCATCACCAACTCTTTTTNCGACTCTTCAACTGGAGTTGGAAGGTACTTCAGGATTTGGTAGGTGTGTTGGATATCATGGAAGTCAGGTTTACCTTTGTCCTCGTCTGTACGTTCCTCTTCCTTCGTAAATAGAACTTGATCCTGAAAAGCTTTTCCAACAATCTCCATGTCAACCTGACTCAGAAGAGTTAGCGTTATGTTTGCCACGTTGTCACGTGGGTTTAGCTCCTCGCCCGTAGACGTGGCCGATACATTGAACTTGAGGTTACTGAATTCACTAGTGACTTCAGACACATCAAAGGGAATAGTTATCTTGAACTGTGAATCATTCAGGAAGGGGTGTGGCTGCACCGCACAAGAGAGACTGGTGCTCCCCTGATTTGTCCTGTGCTCCTGGCAGGAAGGTGGCACACGCACTAGGCTGAGAGGAGGCGGCACCATCACAGTCAGACTAGGCAGCGACGTTGGCTCATCACCGTTCATTAAATGCAGCTCTAAGGACAATGTCTCCGTGGAGCCGATGACGTACAGGCCAGTTGTTGTAGTTAAAGAGGCATTTCACAGGCGTCTGTATTCGAGGCTGGCACGTAGGTGACTGTTCCTCCTCCAGCTCGCTGGCCGGTCCACCACCGCGGTCTGACCGGTCTGCACTCACCTGCGCCCCGGGGCGCGCCTGACCCGGCCGGTCAGCTGACCGGCCGGTCAGCGAGATGCCAAACATGTAAGAGATGCCAAAACATTGTAAAGTTACACTTCGCTCTTCGCCTTTACAAGGAACACTGATCTCACAAAAACAAAACAATTTAGGAACACAGCAAACATTTGAGATCACAGCAGATTCGAAAAACGGGAAGAAGCCCAGTTTGCTTTCTGACTTCGCGCAGAGCGCCGCAAGAGATACAGAGTCTCGTCAGCTTCCGCAGTCAACAGGCGGCACCACAGGTCTCTGGGTTCTGAGTTCACAGTCGGAGCCTCAGACACTCCAGCAACCGGATCAGCACCAGCTACCGATGAACCAGACGGCAAGGATCCGGGCGCCGGCTGCTCCACAACCAGCGGCTGCGGCTCAGGTGGCAGCACTGTGCCGCGGTCCGGAGGCGAGCCTGCGACGCACTCGTCGCTTGACGGCAGATCAGCGGCTGGACGCAGTTGATCGAGGTGTCGCCGCCACACGCGCCCGTCATCCAGCCGCACGCTGGCCATGGCGTCACCAACGAGGTCCACCACCGTGCCTGTTCGCCAGGCTGGGCCAGGACCGTAGCTTCTGGCGAACACCCTGTCGGAGACGAGAACGTGTTTAGGACGGACTAGAAAGCAGTCTAGCTCCATTTCTGCGAGTCCATGCAGACTCTCCACCTGTCCTGCAACGTCAGGAAGCGACAACTGCAATCTAGTCTTTCAGTTTCGTGGCCAACCATCAGGACGGCCAGGAGATACCCCAGTTGGTGCAGCTTGGGGTTGTATGCTGTTTCATTAAGCCAGTTGGCGACCTCAAATGTAGCAAGTCAGTTGAAGTTTTCTTATATAGCACATTTCACCTCCCGCACGTACCTCTCTCGCCGAGACCGTTACTCGCCGGGTGATAGGGCGCCGTTGTGACGTGTCTGATGCCGTTCCTCTTGATGAACCTTTGGAAGTCTTCGCCTATAAACGCCGGCCCGTTGTCCGTCACGACGGTATCTGGCAGTCCAAACCTGGTGCAGAGTGCCCTGAACCTGTCAACAGTGATAGATGAGGTTTGAGACGAGGTTATCTCCACTTCTACCCACTTCGTCATGGCGTCCACTACGACAAGTAGATACTTTCCTCCTTCCACAGGACCTGCATAATCAAGGTGAACACGAGACCAAGGTTTTCTGGGCCAAGACCACTGGTGCAGATCAATCTTGGCAGGCATCGCTCGCTGTTGTTGACAGGCGGAACATGCACGAACGAAGGACTCGATGGCGTCATCAATACGCGGCCACCACACACATGAACGTGCCGCCGACTTCATACTGCTTACACCGGGGTGACCAACGTGAAGCTCCTGCAGAACATAACCCTGTGCTTTAGGTGGAACAACCACCCTGTTGCCCCACAGCAGAACTCCCCTGATGACGTACAACTCATCCCTTTCGGATTCGAGGGCTGCAGCTGTCGTCTCCGGCCACTCCCCGAATGGACGGCGGTCAGTCCCTGCTGATGAGAGTGTCACGGCTGGAATCAGTCGAGCGGATCCTTCTGGCGTTCCAGCGACAGCTTCCTCCTCCACGCTCTGCAAACAGGACAAACACTCTTCAGATGTTCGTGAGGCGGTCGCCGGCAACAGGCAGCGGAAGGCGACTGAGACCGTCTGCGTGACCGATGCTCGATGTCGACCTATACTCGATCTTGTAGTGATATGCGGATAGCCGTAAAGCCCAGCGAGCTATTCTGGCGGAAGCTATCATGGAATGTCCTCAATTTTCCCCCCTACGAACCCCGTACCGCTCCTACCGCTACCGGTCACCAGAGGGGCGCTCTACCGACCTTCCGGACACCAGCCAGACTCGGCCTGTTCGCCAAAGTAGGGACTAGATTACTTTGGGCCTCTGACGTGGACGGCACGAAAAGGTATGGGTGTTGTTGTCCACGTGTGCCGCCGCGTGCGTGTCCATCTGGAGCTTTTGTCCCACTCACAGTCGACGACCGATCTGGGTCTTTGGCTCTTGGGCGTTCTTCGCGTTGCGTGGTACACCAACCCTAGTCCTCACAGTGACCACACGGCCCGCACCATTCCATGCACTGTTGGGTCACTCCCGCCAGCTGTGACGTGGAGTACATCCCCGAGGCTGCCCCATGGTGGGGAGGTTTTTGGGAACGAATGGTGGGCGTGACAAAGAAGGCCCTGAAGATAACACTGCACCAAAGTCGCCTCAGCTTTGACGAACTATCAGTCACCCTGTATGAGCTCGCCTTTACTATCAACCTGCGACCCCTCACCCAGGGGGATGGAGAGAACCTCCTCACGCCAGCCCACTTCCTCTTCGGGGTGACCTGCATCGACGGGGTGATATGTCCGTCACTGAGTGGTGAATGTTCCGTTACCAGGGCCTGGAGACACCGGCGCAGAGTATGCGACCACCTCAACCGGCGTTGGTGTACCGAGTACCAGCGCGCTCTCCGCTGCTGGAGCACCTCGCCCCGCGGTCGCCCGGATCGCCTTCCCTCGTTGGAGACGTGGTGCTGGTCCACAACGAGGGACCGCGCGGCCGGTGGCCACTGGCCCGCGTGACCACGATCCTGCGCGGACCGGACGGCCGAGCACGCGCCGCCGTCATCACCCTGCGTGGCCGGAGCACCCGCCGCCCTATCAGCCAGCTATACGCGGATGTTACAGTTGCGTTTCGATCCTTGGTGACGAGCGTAGCGTTAAGCGTTTTTTATATCGAGTAAGCTCTCTCCCCTCCCTCCCTCCCTCCCTTCTACGCCGCTCTTCTTAGAGCGGAGCAGTAGCGGTCCTTTCCCACCGTCCCCCACCGACTGATCACGGTGCCCGCTTCATCACTGCTCCAAGTGTTGTTCACCTCCCATTCCCCCTAGTTTCAGCCTCCTCTCCCGTCCTCCCTTACTTACCTGCCATTTGTTTGATTTAAGCCTTCTATTCCCTATTTTTCATTCTGCTTTCATCTTTCCTACTCCTACTCACCAGCGGGAAACCTTGCGGTGTAAATTCTCTTGCTTGGCCCGAACGGTCTGCTAACGGCCTGGAGGGGTGGCAGGAGCGTTAACAAGCTGGCCTGAGTCTCTTTTCACCATCTCCTCTTAACTCTCTACCCTACCTCTACATTTCTCTCTTAAATCTCTACGGGTTATATTTTTGGCACGTACACTTAGCTATTATGCTCCATTAACGTAAATTAGGTTCGTTTTATTAGCTCGTCTCTTTGCTCCTAACTTAACGTAAAAATAGGATTATTTGCTCTAGTCGCGGGTCACATAAACCGCTAAAGTAACGTAACAAGGCTTCCGGTTTGCATTGCCGACCTCCATCGTCCCCTTACCCTACCACCTCCGACCGCTCCAAATGTCGGACGTGATGATCCGCTGCCGTCGCGGATGGACAAGCCGATGTCGGCTCCTTCCTTCCGTGGCGGTGAGGATGCCGCTCCTCTGCCTCCACCGTGAGAGCGGCTGAAGGCGAACTTACGTCAGGGGCGGCGATCTCCTGTCACCGCCCCGCCCGCCACAGCGAGCTTTCTCGGCCTGACCGACATCGCGGGTGAGGAGAGTGGGAGGTGTGAAAGCCACCTGCACCTCAACCATCCCAAGGATCAATCCTCGCCCGACCTGTTCCATCACCCCCGCGAGGCCTCCTGGAGGTTTCGCCTCCCAGGAGTGGTGGACATCTACCACCCACCGAACACCAAACTCCTGATCCTGACCTCTCAGAAATCCCCCCCCCCAACGTGTCTCGGCGGGCCTGGATGACCTTCCGGTCAGAACTGGTGATCCCGAAGCCGCGCCGCTGCACCCACTGCCAGCGGTACGGCACGTTGAAAGGCGCTGCCACTCCAACGAGGAGCGCTGCAGCCATGTGCGCGACGGCAGGCCACTCCTCCAGGGAGTGCCGAGGCGGAGATTTCCCCACTGCGCCGCCTGCGAAGACGCCACGGCGCAGACGATTCGACTGTCCAAATGGACCTCGAGAAGCGTGTTGATGTTTCTCATCCACGCCAAGGACTGCCACCCCAGCCGGCCGAGAGCAGCTCTCCTGGAGCAGTCCCAGGCCCCCCACCCACGAGACCCAAGACACCTCCGGACCCGAGCGACCCGCCCCCAGCATGGACTCCCGCGCCTTACCCGGCCCTACCACTGCAGCCCAGGCAGGCCCAGCCAGGCACAGGCCCAGTGCAGGCAGCGCCAGGGCAGCAAGCACCAGCAGCTCCTCAGAGCCGCCCGGAGGCCCCACGCCCCCCCCCCTCGGGGGGCAGCTGGCGCTCTACAAGAAGAGCCGCCCCGGCCTTTTCTCTCCCACCCTTGGACGGAGCTGGGAGCTGCAGCTGGCCCTCAGCCTCGTGGAGTACGTGACCCCCGGTCACGTGACTCTGCGCGGCACAGCCGCACACCCGCCGAGATCGGAGGTACGACTCCGCCACCATCAAAACCGGACCCTACCCAGACTCAAGGTCACCGCCCAGGTCACTATCAGCCGAAGCCAGCGGCCGGAGCGACAGGCGGGCAGCCCCGAGCCACGGCCGCCGCGACCACTGACCTACTCAGACCACAGGCCCCCCACCACACCACACCCCCCCAGACCCACCTCGGGCCCCCTGCCAACACTTGGAAACACCAACACAACCACCAGACCAGACCCCGACCACCACCTCAACCAATCAACACGACACAGACCAGGACACTGACACGGACGCTCACGATACTTGACGACCACCAGTCTTCCGATGAAACACCAGGAACACTCACGAGACACGAGCCCATCAAACTACATCTCCGACGACAACACCTCCACGGGAACTGTGCAGTCCTGGTCCCCCCCCAAGAAGCCAGACGGCCCCCCTCGTAAAGGAAAGAAATCAAAACACACAAACACTAACAAAAACACCACGAAACACCAAGACACAGCCACAGCCTCCGCCACAGCAAAAACTAAATGAATTTCCCAACCAGCCACCAAGTCAACCACAAACACAACATCCCAACACACCAATTAGCATCCTCCAATGGAACACCAGGGGTGTCCCAGAAAACTGGTATGAACTAAAACAGGCGCTTATCGAATCTAACTCAACCATAATATGCATCCAAGAAAGCCACATTAAACCAACAGACCCATACAACTTCAATATAAATTCTTACAGCCTTTACAGAAAAGACGCTCTCCACCAAACACAACGCAGACGGGGAGGCGTCTGCACATACATCAAAAACAACATTCCTCACAGACACATAACACATGACACGCAACATGACATTCTTATCACCGAAATCTACTCAACCACTTACCAATCCACAATCATCAACTTTTACTTCCCACCCAACAAACACGCTGGCAGAATACATTACATTTACTCGAAAACATATTGCAAAACATCACCACACCCATTTTACTTTTGTGGGGGAACCTTAATGGACACACCCTCTAGGGACCGCAGTTCGAGGCACGGAGACACCGTTGGTAACCTCTTTAACACTTTACAAACAACACACATTTTAATTATCCTCAACGACGCGGCTCACACACCCTACCAGCACAACAAATTACACACAGAAACACAACACCAGACATCACAGCAGCAACACCAAACCTAGCCATAAGCACGACATGGCAAACTACAGAAGACTCTTACTGTAGCGATCACCTCCCCATACTAATAACAATAGGACACAATATATCACCACTTAGCTCATTTCCCACGCTGGAATCTTAAAAAGCCAACTGACTGGGGACTACACAGACACCACTCGAAACAAACACTAACGCAATAAAACACACCAATCACTCTCGACACCAGAACAATATTTAGGGGACATGCAAACAAAACATTCCACTCACAAAAACACATCACCCAAACCCAAAGCCACTCCCATGTGGAATCTACTATTTGCAGAGCGAGCAGTCAAATTTTAGAAACACCGCCAGACACCGATATGAAACAACACGAAATCAATGGAGAACTTCGTGCTTTCAAAAAGCCAAAGCCAAATGCCGACAATTAATCAAAAAAGTCCAAAAAAGAGTCTGGGAAGACTTCTCACACTCCAAACCCGTTTTACACACTAAGTAAAAATATGGCGAACCATTTAATCATTTAAAGGCATTTCGCCCGTCAACACATAAACAACTTACAAATTAACCATAATAACACATAATATCAAATCCACAAAGAAATTGTGAATATCTAGCAAGCACCGCTACCTAGAAATATCATCAGACATCCCCAATCCAATTCAAACTTCAACAAACAACTCACTTACACACGTAGAGGACTACACGAAACCATTCACACTACTAAGAACTCGAACAAGCCATCAATCGAACAGGAAAACAAGCCCAGGTCCAGACCAAAATACACTACATTTCTTCAAACACATGGGAACCATTCCCAAAACAAGCACTCTTTAACTCACTTAACAACACTTTCACTTCACACACATACCAGACACATGGCTTCATGCACACATCATACCTTATTCCTTTTAAACCAAACAAAAGACCCAACACTTTAAAGAAAGTTTTAGAACTATTTTCCCTCACTAAGCTGTTTTCACAATTTTTTTGAAAAGAATCTTAAACAAGGGCTACTTTACTTATTTAAAAAAACAAGACAATTTTATTCACCCAATCAAGCTGGTTTTCTACCGGGTAGAAGCACCACCGATAACTTAATCAAACTAACTGCTGACGTGCAATACTCCTTTGCTAAAAGAATATATACTGCGGTAGTATTCCTCGACTTAAAGCACGCCTATGACACAATCAACATCACCACCCTCCTACACTACCTCCACCAAATTAACATACAAGGCCACCTACTCCACTACCTTAACCACTACCTATGTAACAGAACTTTCCAAGTCAAACACGCAGGACACCTATCTGACACCAAATTTCCCTCCACCGGACTCATTCAAGGCTCAGTCCTGAGTCCAATTCTCTTCATTTTAGCACTCAACTCAGGCCCTATTCACCATTCCACAACCAGCCCAGATTGCGATATACGCGGACGATATCGCAATCTGGACATCCCACACTAACTACAACAACGCACTCTCTACCTTACAAAAAACACTTCAACACATCGAACACAAACTCGCTCCACTAAATCTGCACATCTTCACCTGACAAATCAAAATGCCTGATTTTCGAGGCCATTTAACAACAGAACACACTCACTCACCTAACACCACTAACAATTACAACACTAAATCCCATTCACAACACACGCCAAATCCAGGCATCCACATTCGACATTTGAAGGTGTCTTTTCAAACCAACACATACAAGACCGTTCACCAACATAGTGAACAAAAGCAATTAAACATTCTTAAAGCCCTATCAGGCACCCACTACGGTGGTGATAGAAAAACACTAATGACACTCTACACATCACTCATACGTCCCATCATGGAATACGCAGCAATTACTTTCGAAAACGCGCCACGCACACACCTAAAGAAACTAGACGTACTCCAAAACACTTGCTTACGAATCATCACATCAGCATACAAGACATCTCCAGTCACGTCACTCCACACATACAACAACATCTCCACACTAGAAGACAGACGCACAGAATCACTATTCCGATACTTCTTCAAAATACAACAAATCCCACGACACCCATGCATACGAGCAATACACAGACGAGCTCACCCAAAATTTCAAAACGCCAGCAACAGACGCCGAACCGTCGGAAACAGACTCAACTCACACAACAAAAAACACTTGTACTTCCACTCATGACACCCACGCTTCTTACCTACACCCAATTCCTTTTGGTGGAAGGTTCACACCACCTAAGCTATAACATTCCTTCTAAAGACCAAAACCTGTCATACACACAAGAAGAAATACAAGCCACTTTCCACGAATACATTCACAGCCACTCTCACCATACACTTATATACACAGACGGCTCTAAACAAACAGACCCAGATAAAACTGGAGCGGCAGCAGTGCTTCAAACAAACAACAAACAACACTACACTACACCCCAATTCACCACAATACTAAGAGCTCGGCTCCCCAACCACTCATCCATATACACTGCAGAGCTCTATGCAATCTATGCATCATACGCCACAATCAAAGAACGCAGCCTAACAAACACCATCATCATATCAGACTCCAAATCAGCACTAGTATCCATCCAACCCAACAACACCCAAAAACACCCACTCATTGACCAAATCTTCAAAATACACCAATCCCTTCCACACAAACCAAATCCCAGCTTACTATGGTACCAGCCATACTGGAATACCAGGAAATGACAGGGCAGACATCGAAGCCAAAAAACGCAACAAAAAATAACCCTCCCAAATCACACTTAACCCAACACTAACGGAGTATTCTCCAAAATAGAAAAAACACATTCACACCAAATCACAACTCAAAACTGGAAACATCACTAACACCACAACTACGATACATCCACCAAAAAACTAGAAGCTATGGCCCTCAACAAATCAAAAAACTCAAGAGCCAGGAAAGAAGCTCTAGCTAGACTTAGAATAGACACACAAACTCACACACTCATACTATACTCATTAAAACACAAAAACGCAACATGCCAACACTGCACAAACACCCCACTGTTCCATTACAACACTCCTAATTGACTGCCACACATCACAACGCACACAGAAACACCAATGCAACACTTACTGTCAACAACATCACTTAACAATGAACATAACCACCATTCTAGGAAACGAACACCCAGACCTCATCAAGCTACTATTTAGCTTCCTCATTAAAACACAACTTTTTGACGAACTATGACTGTGACACTCTTCTTTTTGACAACTGTGACTTTTGACTGTGGATGTGAGACTTCTGAACCCAACTGGACTGTGGCGCGGGGGAAAAACCGCACACCCACTACCACTCGAGGTGCGACTCTGCCACCGACACGGCCAGTCCCTACGACCTGTGACCAACGACCTTGACCAACTGTGACTTTTGACTGTGGACTGCGACTCTCATGACAACTGTGACTGTGGTGCCAAATGTATGTTGTCCACTGCTTGTCCTTGAACTTATCATGTACCAAAAAAAAAAAAATGAGTCAAAAAAAAAATTAGAGTACTCAAGGTAGGGAAGTACAAAAAAGAAAGAAAGTCAAAGTACTAAAAAAATACAGAGTACAAAAAAAAAAAACTAACAGACTTCAAGAAAAACAAATAAAAAAACTAAAAGAGCAGACCTAAAAAAACCAAAAAAACAATGAAGTACTCAAGGTCACCAAAAATAATCAGTCTTTTCCAAAAAAAAGTTTAGGTACAAAAAAAAAAAATTGTGTGTTTTCATGTACCATCAACCAACAAAAACCCAACAACAACACAAAAAACAAACCAACAAACCCAAGTAGGAAAAGAAGAAAAAAGAAAATAACCCAAGATTAACTGCAAAAACAAAAACAGAAAAAACCAACGACGAAAAACAAACAGAAACGATATCGCCTAGAACCTAGAAGCAACAAACAGCCAAGCCATTGCCCCGTCGGGTATGGCGGGCTGGTCAGGGGGGGGGGCGGTTCATGCCCCCTAACCATCAAAAGAAGAAAACAAGAAAAAGAAGAAAACAAGAAAAATAATACTCAAGGCTCAAAAAACATAGTCCCCACAAAATCAAACACCACAGAAAACAGAAGAAAAAAAAGAAAGAACAAGAACCGCGAATCCAGACCAAATCTAATAACAAACAAACTGAGAAAAGCTCGCCATCACACCAAAATGTCTGTACGTTTTGACCCACGCCACTGTTACAACTGTAAAAATGATGAATATGTATAAAAAATCCAGAGTCCAAAAAAAAGTTAGAGTACTCAAAAAAAAAAAGAGGAGTTACAAAAAAAAAAAAATCTAACAGACTCAAGGAAAACAAAAACAAACAAAAAGAGAGACAAAAAAAAAACAAAAAAAACAATGAAGTACTCAAGGTCACCCCAAAAAAATATCAGTTCTCCAAAAAAAAGTTAGAGTACAAAAAAAAAAAAAAATGGATAAGACCTTGGTTTCATGTAACATCAACAAACAAACCAACAACAACATAAAACAAACCAAAAACCCAAGTAGAACAAGAGAAAAGAAGAAAATAACTTAAGATTAAAGCAAATCAAAAAAAAAGAAGAAGAAAGAAGAGACCACAGCGAAGGCGCTGCGGACCCGCCCTTCGACAACTCGGGGGCCGATATCGCCTACAAGCGCAGGCCAAGGTAAAATTAACTCTCACTCACTCACGGGCGCCGAGGAGCTGGCCGGGAGGGTGGCAGGACCGGCCAGACGCGGGGGTCCTGCGATGGAGAGGAGGGGGCGGGTTGGCGGGCCCGGTCTTTCGGCAGCCGCCGCCTTGGCGTCTTCCATGACCGGCGCGTCGGTCCACGCAGGGTGCGGGCCTCGCACGAGGGGCAGGCAGGAGCTTCTGGCTCACCAGTCGTCTTGTGGATGGGCGCCGGACACTTCCCACAGACAGGGGCGGCACGGCGGCACGTCCGGTCGAAGTGCCCGAACTCCCAGCAGTTCGGCACTGCTTGGGGCCGTCGACCCATGGCCGCACCTGGACCGCCAGGTACCCACAAAAAATGTGGGTTGGGAGAGTGAGGCCCCTGAATCCTGGCTCGGATCAGTGGGTTTGGGGCCGTCCTTCACGTCCCGGAAACCGCTGCGAGCCTCAGTCACCCCCTGGTCCTGGAGCCCAGAGGAGGTTCTCCTCCGAGAGGCCGGACCTCCGGGCAGTAGAAAAGCCCCGGAGGTGCTGTGAGGCGCGTCGGCGACGACCGCCTCGACGTCCTTCTCCAGGAACTTCTTAAGTCCGAGGATGGGGACGTTCTGCTCGCCAGACAGAGTCTGTACGAGCAGCGAGCCAGAACGCAGTGTTTTGGCGGTGGCGACCTCGCCACAGAGGGCCACCAGCGCACGCCGAATTGCGTGTCAGTTGAGCGGCCGCAGCCTCCATCCGTGCCTTCTTCATGCGCCGGAAAAAAGTTGAGCGGGAGAGCCGTGGCTGCTCCTCTGGCGCTCCGGCAGGCGCTGACGTCGCCACCGCACATTGGGACGGGCCTAGGTGCTGCTGGCCCTGCTGCGGGGGCTGGCCCTGCTGCGGGGGCTGGCTCTGCTGCGGCCAGGCCTGCTGTGGCGGCCAGACCTGCGGTGGTGGCCAGGCCTGCGGCGGCCAATGTGGCTGCTGTGATCAGGCCTGCGGAGTCGGCGGCGGCTGCTGACATCCAGCTGCGTCGGGCGGTGGCGTCGCAGCGGCCGGCTCCGGTGCCGGAGTCCTATAGCGAGGCGGCCTCCCGCGCCGGGTTTGTGCCAGACCGGCCGTGTCTTCCGGCTCCGGCAGGTCCATGGCCGGCTCCGGCACGGCACTCGGCGAGGTTGGCAGCTCCGCTGCAGCCGGCAGTGGCTCTGCTGCCTGGGGGACGGAGTCCGGCAGGCGGCGGCCAACCAGCAGCGTGGCCACCTCCTGCCGCCGCGTGTGGTTCTTCATCCTGTGGAGGACACATTAAAAGTTGTTATTACACAGAGCATTAGAACCAGTGCTACTGCCAGGTTACGGTTTTAGTTGCTTGACAGGACGTGGCGTGACGACTCAATGTCGTTAAGGTACTCACCAGCTCAATAGGTACTCAATGTCTCAAGGTACTCAATGTCGTTAAGGTACTCACCATCGCAGCAGCGTCGTCTCGTTGATCGGGTACAGCTGAAGGGGCGCGCCTTCCAGCGCGCCGGAGCTGTAAAACAGCCGGCACCGCAGCCGTCCATAGTTATCATTATACAGATCATAGCTCATTCGGGATTAATCCGCAGCTGACGGTGCGCCGTAACCGATCACAAATGACACTGTCTTACCGGATGGAAGCCGCAGCTGCAGCCAACTGGTCTGCCGAGCACGTTGATCCGGGCTCCTGCCGAGCGGGGGCAGTCTTGGATGGCGTCTATTCGGTGACGCCACTTGGGCGGGTACTCTCCCTGGCCCAGTAGCTGACCCTGTGCCAGGCGCCGGAGGCGGTCCCGCCACTGGCTATCCGTCTTCCCCGCCTTGGGCATCTTGATGTCTGAAAAGGAATCGTGAACCTGAGGTGGCGCTTAGACGTTAAATTACCGCTACTAAATGAATTATCATGTGCGACATTATCGCCGGGGCTGGTGACAGCGGGGATAGTAAAGCCGGGGCTGGTGACAGCGGGTATAGTAACGGCGGGGCTGGTGACAGGGAGGACAGTAACGCCGGGGCTGGTGACAGCGGGGATAGTAACACCGGGGCTGGTGACAGCGAGGACAGTAACGGCGGGGATAGTAACGCCGGGACTGGTGACGGCGGGGTTGGTGACAGCGGGGACAGTAACGTCGGGACTGGTGACAGCGAACGTCCCTGAAAGGAGTCGAGGACAGTAACGGCGGGGCTGGTGACAGCGGGGATAGTAACGGCGGGGCTGGTGACAGCGGGGACAGTAACGCCGGGGCTGGTGACATCGAGGACAGTAACGCCGGGGCTGGTGACAGCGGGGATAGTAACGCCGGGGCTGGTGACGGCGGGGCTGGTGACAGCGGGGACAGTAACGTCGGGACTGGTGACAGCGAGGACAGTAACGGCGGGGCTGGTGACAGCGGGGATAGTAACGCCGGGGACAGTAACGTCGGGACTGGTGACAGCGAGGACAGTAATGACGGGGCTGGTGACATCGAGGGACAGTAACGGCCGGGACTGGTGACAGCGGGGACAGTAACGCCGGGGCTGGTGACATCGAGGACAGTAACGGCGGGGCTGGTGACATCGGGGACAGTAACGCCGGGGCTGGTGACAGAGTTTATGATGTGTATCGGTAGATTAAGCGTGTTCAATTTCACCTTCAAAGTATGGTTCCCGAAACTGACCTGAAACAAAAGTGTTGGCAGGCAAATTGAGGGGGGCGATCAGTAAGGCGGCTGCTCTCAGGGTAGGTACTTACTTCAGGTGCTGAGTCTGACGGGCAAACAGCACGGTTGCTAGCACAATGCGCACAGCACAGCACACTAGTGTAGCGTACTGTGCGACGGCGTGGCACGTTGTCCCCTTGCGGCAGGGCACGGGGAAGGGTAACACCACCAGTCAGCGTGGCGTCGGCCGGCCAGCCAGCCTCAGGCGCTTGCCTCCGGCGACGACTTCGCCCCACCCCCCCCACCTCGATCCGCCGTCAGAGGCGTCCTGGCGTCTGCGACGGTGGTGCGGCTGGCGGCCGGCCGGCAAAACGGGGGCAAGCCGGCCAATAAATGGCCGAGTCTTCCCCCTGACTCCGCCCCCCTTTATCCCCCTCAACAGAGAAGTTTATCCCCCAGGTTTTGCGCGGCGCCGGCTCGCATACCACCCGCACCGTCCCACACGCACAGTTCAAGGGCGCGCCGCAAGGCGGCGCGCACCGCAGGCCGGCCGGCGACTAGCGTCCCCTAACACATACATTGTTTGATGATCTCGATCAGCTCATTTTGCACCCGTGGACTGGTGTACATGGCGTTCTGCTTTGCGCTGTTCAGATGCGCTCGGAGCTCAGCGTCGTCTTCAGCTTTATAGTGCAGCAGAGCCCGGAAGTTTCCCTCGTTGACTTCTGACTGGGTCACGTTCGGTGGACACTCTTCCGGAGTCCTGATGTTCCCTCAGCGCGATACCCTGCTTGCCACATATCATGATGGTTTTGACGATGGAGAGTAGCCCTTTGTGCTTCTCCGCCTGTCCATGCAGCCACTGCTGGTTAACCTTGCCCCGAATGTCTCTCGTTGCGTCGGTCACCGAGGACTTGAAGCTCGGGGCCGATCCCACAGCCTCGAGATGGTACTTCAGCTTCATATGGGAATCCAGCGTGCCGTGCTTGCCAGTGAGGTCGGAGAAGTCCGTCAGAGGCTCCCTGACAAGTCTGCCAGGTGCTTGCCCGCAGCTGGTTGCACCCACAGTCGACGAGCCAGCGTAGAGCACGCAAAACCGGCAGAAGTAGCCACGTCTCTATGCAGAATACGCCAGCCAGTTGTGTCGATCGAGGAGCTTTGGTGTGACGCGTCTCCTGTTGTCCGCATTGTCCAGCGACCGTGGCCACTGGAAGTGTGGTGGTGGCACAGGGTAGCTATGCCGCTGCAACCCCATTGGCCGAGTTGTCTAATGACGGCGGCCGTACTGGTACTCACAAGAGCAAGTCGGCGCCGCCTGTGTTAAATGGATGGAGGGCGGGCACCCAGGCTGCACATTTTAGCATATATTTGAGAGAACTACTGGTGGTAGCGCAAAATGGCTACCACCACATGTTTCCACATTGATTGAGATAATTCTAGGCAAAAAATATATTTTTTTTTCGTGAAAATGAAAGTCCTAGAATCATTTCTGCATCAATTTGGAACATTGTGGTGGTAGTCATATTACTCTAAGCGGACTAGTAGTTCGCTCAATATATGTAAATGTCAGCCTGGGTGCCGCCGCCTATCCTTTAAGCACAGGCCGACTGCCTCTTGTGATCACGCAAGGGCATGGCCGCCGTCATTAGACAAGTATTCCGGCCAATGCGCCTTCCATCTCTATAGAGTTCAGTGGGTGGTGGGAGCGTTATGATGTGCAGTTTTGAGGCATCGTCGACCATCGCCGGACAGGTATACAGACAATGTCGTATGTTGACGAAAATGGTCTCAGCGGTTCGGAGGTGACTGCGACTGCGGAGCTGGTCCCCGACAGTGGATCTTGAAGGAAAAAGAAAGGAACGATATGGAAAATGAAATGTGCCATCAGGATTGCATATGACAGCGTCCAAGTTTTGGTGCATATTGCATATTTTGCGGCCATGTTATGAACAAAAAATTGTCGAGATTGTATTCAACATTCCCTGCGAAGGCAAAGGCAAGGAATTTGAATCTGATACAAATACAACAATTTAACACACTCCACCTTGAAAAGTCGTGCATTTTGATTCATAGGGAAAAATGAGAAGTTGTACACCTTTTAGCTGACGTAAGAATACAAATATCTCTGTTAACAACATATCAGGTTAAAAAAGTTCCGGTTCTAAGCACTGATGCTGCTGTTTCCTGCAAGCATATATTGACGATTAGTCTAGGCATCGTTGGAAATGTTCATACAAAACATTTGAATACACCTTAGCTTCAGGCCCAGCCAGTCGCTATCAACAGGGTTGTCGAAATTGCGGCATAAACTAGCTTATCCTGTTTTGAGTAGCATTCATTGACACCAGAACCCGTAGAGTTTACTGCCCTCTGAGTCTGGTAATCTGAACAATCACAATTCACAGCAAGGACAAAGTAGGTTGCCCACCACCAGAGCTAGGATCATCTGCGTCGCTCCCGACGGACTCGCTGGGAGGAGGACGGCTGCCAGAGGAGCCAGCAGACGGGTCACTCGCCACAACCGAGGTGCTCCTAGACGAGTGAGGCTGGCTGGTCGTGCTGCACACAGGTGGATCTGAAAAGGAAAGCTCCTGGTAGGAAAGGATGAGGGATATAGAGATAGGGACAACGTTAGGTCCACACTAATTACCAGTGTTGAGTCGCTGCCGCCGTCTCCACCAAAGGCTGTCCTCACTCGTGCTGCGTGTATTGCCAGTGCTCTCGGCTGACGGCTGGTCACGACTGACCTCTCGCTGCCCGCGCCGCTCCCTCGCGCCAGTCCGCTGGTCCGGCGGTCGGGCCCGCGCCATACACGGCCGGCGACAGGGCCCGTATCATATAGCGATAATCTACGCTACATTCCTCCCCCTTTAATAGAAACAGTGCTTCCTAAAAAAGCAACTGTCAAAACAAAATTGCGAACTCAGCATGGCTAATTTAAAAACACCGCGGAACACAACAAAAGCATAAACACGTAACACAATTTCATTTTTTTAGGGGGGCGATCCCGCCGCACGCTCCCTCAGCAGCCCGCCTACTCGGCCCGCAGGAAGCTTGTGGAGTCTTGTATCTTTCGGTAACCCTCTGGAGATACGGAGAGACCCGGGACCGATCTGGGATCGTCGCCGACGTCAACCGAACCCGTCTCGGCCCCGCACGACCCTCCTGCCGTGGGGTCGGCCAGCGACCCAGACACCAGGATGATCCCGTCGCCAGCCAGCTCGCAGGGAGTTCCGCCCCTGGTGCACGACGTGTCCTCCTTTGTGTTGCGTACGGTCTCCTGAAGCAGCAGGTCGATGTGGTCTACCTGTACCAGGCCGGTCAACCATTCCGGCAGTGGTGACACGGGGTTCAGGAGGTGCTCCAGGAGATCGTCGCCATTCCATGAGGTTCCTGCCTCCTGCGTCTGTGGCGCAGGTTGGGTGGTTCCGTTTGTGTCGCTACCCGCCCACTCAGCTTTAGCAGCGGCCAGCTCCTTCCACAATTCAGCCACCTCTGCCCTCAGTGCAGCGACTTCCGCACTACTTTAACCTCAGTTAGATGCCTTCGATTCCATGTCCAGTCACGGACACTCATAGCATATTCTAGCATAAAATGATATTTCGCATTTACATGGGAACCGGGAAAGCCTAGCCTGATCCGCTCCGGGCCTCACACCTCCCAACTAAACACAGCATGCAAGGATTGGTAGTTCTGATACGGTTTAACTACCCTACCTGACCGTGTTCTGTAATGATCGTTGTTTTCAGAAGTCTCTTTTTCTCGTACTCCCTCTGCACCCGCTGGGGACTGAGCTGACGTATCTGAATGGCTACTACTAGACACGTTGCCCTGAGGTGATGTTGGGATCGCACCAGGACTGGGCGTTCTGGCTTCCAGCGCCCTGGTTAGGTATAGTTCATCCCTTTCAGACCCCAGATCGAAGTTGTCCTCCGTTTCTTCGTACGCTGACACATGTCTGCTCTGAGGCAACCGCGTTCTCTGGTTGGATGCTGAGCCATGAGCCCTCCGACCACCGTGTTGGGGCTTCTCTGTCACGGATAATCCCCTTTCACTTTCCCGATTCCTCCTGAAAATCCTGCTGGAAAACGCAGGTTTCAACCTGTTGTGGTGCACGTTCGACGTCTTGCCGTCTTTCTTGCACCTTGTGCCACCACGCTCTGTTCGCCGTAGGTGTCCACTATTTTTACTGGTCCCTTGTATGGAAGACCTAGCGTCGGCTTGCCTCCAGCTGCCACCGTTGGGTCCGTCACCCACACCTCATCTCACACGTTGCATCGCGTATCGTGTACCTTTTTGTCGTACTGCTCTTTCATCTTCATTGCTGCTTTCCTTGATTTAGCACGCTCATCCTCGAACGCTATCCGTAAAGCTCTCGACCGATGTTCCACGAAACTCTGGACCTCAACCAGAGGTTCTGATGGACGGAACATCGCCCATGGACCAGAAAGTAGGGAGAATGCTGTGTTGTTTCGTGCTTTGCGGAATTGTATGTCATCGCGGCTGCCCGAACTTTTAAATCCCAATCGGCACCCTGGGGTTCGATGAACTTTGAGACATCTTTCACCGTCCTCATAAACCGTTCTATCTACCATTCCGTCACTCTCCGGATGGTATGGCGTCGTCCTGGTTTTCTCGATACCCAGTCTCTTACACAGCTCTTGGAACACTGCCGCTTCGAACTGCCTTCCTTGGTCTGAATGCAGGCGCTCTGGCACACCGTGGTCGTAAACCCACAACAGAAGACAGTCTGCGCCTTCTGGTCTGGCATGGGGTAGACTTTTACGAGTTTTGAAAAATAATCCATGATCACCAGAGCATACCGGTTCCCTCGGCTGGAGTAAGGCATCTCCGTGATGTCCATCGCCACGCGTTCGAACCGTCTGTTCACTGTCTCGGTTTGCAGTGGCGCTCTCGCTGCAGGTGATGGACGATTTATTCGCTGACACAGTTCGCAAGATCTACAGTAGTCTCGGACCTCACTATACGCCCCTGGCCAGTAGAACCTTTCCATGACCCGGTCAAGGGTCCTCCGGAAACCCATGTGACCTGCTGTGACATGATCATGCAGGCTCTGCAGAACTTCTTCTTTCATGCTTTCTGGTACCAGAATTTTGAAGCTACTTTTTGTTGTTGTGCTTTTCCTGACGATGCCTAAAATGTGGATCTCTTTGATTTTCGTCTGTTCCATGAGCCTGGTAGTAAAATTCGACTACTTACCGGTTTCCTGTTGTCCTTTGCATCGAAAACCAGACCGGGTTTGCCACCCCGAAATTTCCATGGAGAACTTCAGAAGGGACCTGAGGCCGTTCTTTAAAAAAAATCGAGCCATCGGCTCGATTTTTTTAATCATTTCTGGCCATCCGTTATTATAAACAAGTCATAGATAACAGTATACCTGTAAACAGTATAACAGTATACACAAGTAACAGTATAACAGTCAACAGAGTATACAGTCACAGTAGAACAGTAACAGTATACAGTATAAAAACAGTATAACAGTAACATATAACAGTATAATGGTTCTAGCTGTTATCTATTGTTGAGTCGTTCATTGAGCCGTGTGCACAGAGATGGCTGAACAGGCCGGCTGGTCGTCACTTTAAGCCTCGTTGTACAAGACGGCGGACTGGCCGCTGGTCGTACCATTTGAAAGTCGTGTCCACAGACGGCTGGACAGACCGGCTGTCGTCAACTTGAGTCGATGGTGTTACAGACGGCTGACAGACGGCTGTCGTCACTTGAGTCATGTACTAGACGGCTGATCAGTCTACTGTTATTAGGACAAGTCACAAAACAAAATCGCAGCAACAAAAAAAGTACCCAAAACGACCACCGGCTACTGTCTCGTTTTGCAGTGGCGCTCTCGCTGCAGGTGATGGACGATTTATTCGCTGACAGCAGTTCGCAAGAATCTAAACAGTAGTCTTCGGACCCATACACTATACGGCCCCTGGCCAGTAGACACTTTCCATGACCCGAGTCACAAGGGCTCCGGAAACCATGTGACCTGCTGTGACATGATCATGCAGGCTCTGGCAGACTTCTTCTTTCATGCTTTCTGGTACCAGAATTTTGAAGCTACTTTTGTTGTTGTGCTTCCTGACGATGCCTAAAATGTGATCTCTGATTTTCGTCTGTTCCATGAGCCTGGTGTAAATTCGACACTTCCGGTTTCCTGTTGTCCTTGCATCGAACCGACGGGGTTTGCCATCCCGAATCCATCGGAGAACTTCAGAAAGGACCTGAGGCCGTTCTTTTAAAAAAAATCGAGCCATTGGCTTGATTTTTTAATCAATTCTGAGCCATCCGTTATTATAAACAAGTCCATAGATAACAGTATACCTGTAACAGTATAACAGTAACAGTATAACAGTATAATGGTCTACTGTTATCTATTGTTGGTCGTCACTTGAGCCGTGGTGCACAGACGGCTGTTTTTTAGTCGTGTACAGACGGCTGACAGGCCAGCTGGTCGTCACTTGAGCCGTGGTGCACAGACGGCTGACAGGCCGGCTGGTCGTCACTTAAGTCGTGTACAGACGGCTGACAGTCCGGCTGGTCGTCACTTGAGCCGTGGTGCACAGTCGGCTGACAGGCCGGCTGGTCGTCACTTAAGTCGTGTACAGACGGCTGACAGGCCGGCTGGTCGTCACTTGAGTCGTGGTGCACAGACGGCTGACAGGCCGGCTGGTCGTCATTTGAGTCGTGGTCCACAGACGGCTGACAGACCGGCTGGTCGTCACTTGAGTCGTGGTGTACAGACGACTGACAGTCCGGCTGGTCGTCACTTGAGTCGTGGTGTACAGACGACTGACAGTCCGGCTGGTCGTCACTTGAGTCGTGTACAGACGGCTGACAGGTCTACTGTTATCTAGGACAAGTCACAGAAAAAATCGCAGCAACAAAAAAAGTACCCAAAAACGAGCCACCGGCTGCATTTTCGTTATCATAAAAGTTTTTATCTGCGAACAGCTCAATGGCGCAGAGGCTGCGCCAAGTTCGTAACATTAACGAATCGAAAAAAGAAGCCAAAAATTAAACGCAAGGTGGGGGCTGGCGTTTTTATTTTTTTTTTTTTTTTTTTTTTTTTTTTTTTAGGGGCAGGTTTATTTATTTTTATAATCCTTCCTTTCTTGCTGCTGAAGGTCATATAAATGTTGGTACCAATGCCATGCTATAGGACTTATTAGCTGCCAGCCTGCAACGACGAAGCCTGCATCGAGTAATCGGTGATGTATTTTTTTTTTTTAATTCCGAAAATGAATGCATTCCCTATGCCGGGTCTGCGGCCTGCGCGTCCCAGGTCGGCGTCGGATACGAAGGGATGTGTGGTCTGGTGATGAATTAGTTGATACAACTGGGATACAAATAACTTATGCATATTCAATTGGTATAGGTAACGGCCGAAATATATAATAATCGATGTTTGTTAATGTTTCTTAGTTAGGGCCGCTCGTCACTACGCGATATCCAAGAGACTCCTTGCTGTATAAAATGATTGATGATATGTCGTTGACGTTTAAAGGGAATGTTTCTAGGGGAGCCGGTAGCTCCGTGGTATGTCCTCGGACTATCACGCAGCGGCCCCGGGTTCGATTCCCAGGGTGCCGGTTCGGGGATATGGCTCCCGGATCAATCCCCTGCCTCCGAGTGGAGGGGGTCCCCATGGGTGGGTCAAACCTCCCAGACCCCTCCTCGCCCCCTCCCCCCCGGCATCTCGCGATTAAAATGGAACCTATAGGCTAAATCGGAGAAGAACTAAAAAGGGAATGTTTTTCACATTTACATTATATTTGAGTTGATGATAGCAAGTTGTTGGAATTTCCCTTGAACTTAAGTAGGTAGAAGTTCAAACACCCACAGAGGTCTAATCGAAGTAAATTTGAGTTTAGTTTTGGCATCTGCAAAAAATAAGGCCCTAGTGTATTAGGGTCGCAGTGCATTGTCCAATAAGCTTGTTTCTCCCAATAATGTTGTCATAGTTAAAAAAAATATATATCTTGCAATTGAAATTGTAATTTTTGTAATATTTTTCGAAAAAAATGTATGAAGGGCCGAGCCACCTGATCGAGCTGTTGTCACGTAACTCGCGACACCCGATAATGTTCTATCTCTATCGAAATGCAAGCAACACGTGCAACAACCGGTCACGGTCCCCATGGAGGCCAGCAGCTTCTTGAGCATGCTGCACTGCACCTCACAGGAGTTGGGAGCCAGAACGAACTCCATCAGCCATCTCTGCAGTGTTGACAGGCTCGGCAGTGGTATGTGGTTGCTCCGCAGCCACTCGTACTGCACGCGGGAAGTGTTCACACGCACTTGCAGTGCCTTGAACACAGATGTGTTGTCCCACCGGTACGGAACCTTACCGGTGCTGAGATATGCTGCCTGAAACAACAGCGAGACATTTCAATAAAAGTTGAGTCCAGTCACATGATGCTGTCATACATTATCCTCATCTATCAGCATATCAGAGCCATTTTCAACAAATGCATCATGCATGTCTGTGCAGTGTCCTAGCATCGGGGAAATTGGGGACAAATGACAGCCTATGGCTATTATTTTCCCACTCTTTTTCTCGAGTTTTACTGCTTATTTTCACTTCTTATACAAATATGTGCAGCAGACATGTGCTCAGATCCCGAAGACGGATCCAGGGATCTGATCTCTGGGATCTGGATACCGGATCCTCTGGGATCATAGATCAACCTCCACAATTTGTCGATGGGTCCACTGGATCATATATCCGTCTTCAAAATCGGTCGACGGATCCGCCGGGATCCAAAATCCCAGGCACCATAATCCACTGGGATCCCAGACCCGCCGTTATACAGATATGTATTTTCTGAACAATTATTACGAGCGAGCGCGAAGCGCGGAGCGAGTCCTCATTGAATACCGGATTTTTCTCACATATAAGCGGCCGACCCGGCCCGGCGGGCCCGGCCAGCCGGACGACTGGTCAGAAGCTTATATCTTTTGAATCCCGGCATCCGATTGAAAGAAGCGGTTTTCGCCATCTGATAGCCCCAATTCAATGACACTTATGATATATTTTACATGTTTTTTCTCAGGGGGGGTGTGATGGGTCAGCATGGCGCGTGACACGTGCCGCGTCAGGGGTGTCAGAAAGTATTATCCTGCTGTGCTGAGAAACGGCTGGACCTATAAAGCTAAAATTTGGTGTGAGGCTGGAGACCACACCACTGGCAATGTTGCACAGGTACAACTCTGGGTCACACTGCACGTGCGCACGTGCACCCCTGTTCCGTNCGCCATGCTGCCCCATTCAATTACATTATGATTATTTGCATGTTTTTTCTCATGTGATGGGTCAGCATGGCGCGTGACACGTGCCGCGTCAGGGGTGTCAGAAAGTATTATCCTGCTGTAGCTGAGAAACGGCTGGACCTATAAAGCTAAAATTTGGTGTGTGGCTCGAAACCACACCACTGGCAATGTTGCACAGGTCAAAACTCTGGGTCACACTGCACGTGCGCACGTGCACCCCTGTTCCGTCCACGAAAATTACCTACAAAAAACATCGTTGCAATACCGGACCTATATCTCAGCAACCAAAAGTCGCAAAGACACGGGTCAAACACAGATGCTAGAGAAAGATCCGCCCGGCGTATGCACTATGTGTCGATCAGCGGCGCGTGGTACGTGCAAAGTTTACTGGCTATACAAGCGCAAATTCATAGTTTTATGACGTCTTCACAATTTAAATCAGTGCTCAGCACCTATAGGGACGTGAAGCGAATGACACAAACACCCAATTGTAGACAATGTACCGATCTCTAAAAGATAGCATGCAAAAATTATAGTGTTATAGCAAGTATATTCGCTGTTTAAAATCATGCCTGATTTTTTACTGGATTTTAATATTTCCATTCTCACACCGCCATAAGCTTCAAAACACCAAATTGGGTGGCTAGACGATAAAATGATGCAGCTGATAAAGCGCAACAATCCATACTTAACCCACCCAAATGAAATATTTTGTCATTTCAAACATGAAGACTTAAATTGCAAAAATTAATAACGCTGCAACCTATTTATTCAAAGTTATCGATTTAGTTCGGATTATTATAGCGACAGGACAAAACACCACATAAACGACATAATAAACGGCATGCATTATGCACAGAACGACACCTGCGTAGGAACGGGTAAGATATGTCGCAGATTTAATTCGGACTCGCTCGTCCTTCGCACGCTTAAGAGCGATCTTAGGTAGTTAGGAATGTTACGATCGCATGACAATTAGACGTCGGATTTGCTTCACGATAACATATGATATTGCATTGGACCTTCGAAATTACGGAGCAGTAGACGACAAGCGGCGTAATACAAAAACAGACTGCCTTGGCCAGGATCAACAGTCAGACAATAGACATGAATGTAGGTCACATGACTGAGGCACAAGGCCACCAAAACAAAACGAGGTGGCGATAGCTATTCTCACATTAGGTAGGTTTTCAACAAAGCATTTCAATTTAAGTGAGGGGTTAATGATGTAAAAATAACAACGTTTTAATCATGCACTTAAATCATATTTCAAATACCACAATAAAATCACTATATTTTCACGCGGATCATTACGACGTTCAGCAAAAGAAAGCAATTTGGGTCAAATTTGGTCAACTTAGACTTGACCAAAGTGGTTGAAACTCAACACAAAACAATTTTAGACCACGCCAGATCGATAGTAGATAGTAGCCATATCGATATTCGACCAAATTTGACCCATAGGCTCGGAGCATTGCATCGTCTGCTAATTTCGTCTGCGTTTTAGACCATCCTGGCTTAGAATTGAGTTTTATCCGGTAGATTATGGTGCAGAGGCCTCTGATGAAAGTTTTCGCCGTATTATAAGCTGTGCCGTAAAGATTCAGCAGTTTCCAAATCCAGGCCAATTGGATGGTCTCTCAGGATGACGCCTCATAAATGCTGTACCGCACGCTCGCAGTCTCCTTCCAGCCAAGAGATGTCTCAATTGACACGCCTGACAAAATGCTGTACCGCACAGCTAGCAGTTCCTACTTCAGCCAATTAGATGGCCTTCTCAGAGGTAGCGCCTGCACATATAACCTACTGTGCCCGCACAGCTCAAGCAGTTCCTACTCCAGCCAATAGATGGCTCTCAAGAGGTAGCGCCTGATGAATGCTGTGCCGCACAGCTCAGCAGTTCCTATTCCAGCCAATAGATGGCTCTCAGAGGTAGCGCCTGATAAATAACTTGTGCCGCAGAACAGGCAAGTCTCCAGCAGACGCCTGCCATTGTTGACAGCAGAATGTGACCTTACGTGTTGTCTAATAGGCCTACTTTCACTTCGCGGGGGAAAAAAAAGGTAAGTTTCTGCGGACCGGAGCGTAGGAAACATTGGAATTATCAATCACAAGGTGGGCACCGTCCGTTACTCCGTTACTCCGCTTAACAAACAAGTTACTTTTTAGTAACCGCGCCGTAACGGACTCGTACATTTTTTAAAGTAACGGACCGAGTAACGGAAGTTACTTTTGTGTTCCGTTGCTTCGTTACTTTTTAGTCCGTTACTCCGTTACTTTCTCCTATATTTCTTGTTTCTCTTTACGCCTGGGGCTATTCGCCATAGCTAGCACAATCAATGCCTTACGTACGTAACAAATAAATGTTATATGGCGTAAAGGGCTGGCAAATAACGTGATCGTACCTGTTGGGCTGTTGCTTAATGCAGCGCAATGACTGCAATAAAGGTCTCCCGATCCCGATGCCGCTAAACGTTGACAATGTTCGTCAGCTGATATAGGCCGGCGGCAAGCTGACGGAGCTAGTCTATGATAAAGACGAGCCAAATTAAAGGCGTCTTACTGGTTATTAGCAACCCGACCCGACCCAGCCCGACCAGTGGCGACGCTTTTGAGAAACTCATATCCTTGCAACCGCACGTCCGATTGACAAGCGGGCTTCTTTGCTGAGTAGCCCCATCAAACTTACCCTGTTTTTTTACCAGTGCTGACTCATGTTGGTGACTACCACTGCGCGTGGCGCGTGCCGCGTGAGGGTGTCGAAAGGTGGTTTTGGCAAAAGCTCGGCAACGGCGGGGCCGATGTGTTCGAATTAGTGTTGTGGTTAGGTACCCCTCAGCCGCCCGCTTTTAACTAGTTAGGGTATTGGGGTGCCTTGCACGTGCGCCACGTGCACACCCCTTTTCTATATCTCAGGAACGGCTGAAACTATTGATGTTCCCAATTTGGTGGTCCCTACTCCTCCTGATAGCGTTAAACCGAGCAACCCACCTCAAGGTTCGTCGCCGCTCTTTTTCTTACAAGGTACAACAACGAGTAAGGAGTCGAGCCCATGTCTGCTGCACGTGCCGTTGCGGCGAGCTACGTTGCATACAGCCTCTGATTCCGATCAATCTCAGGAACGGACTGAACCGATTAGTGTTCGAGATTTGGTGACGTGGTTAGGCGGACCCCACTTCAGGGCACGCCGCACTTTTACCCACGCTCTAGGGCTAGCGTCCTCTCGGCCTGTGGCGCCAGCCCACGGCTCAGCTACCGCCGTATTATAAATCTTCCACCCGTAAATCGGACTGTTAGGCAACCTAAGAAAAAAAATATGATTGATTTGATGCTCATCTCGACAGCTCACAGCACACTGGTTTTCGAATCAAATTCTGGACGGCTCCGTGGTGGTGCAATTGAGAGGCTCAGAGAACCTCTCCTGCTACACCTCGGTTGCGGAGTTTATCTGAGCGAGCCCTCCCTCATAACTCGGAAATGGTATCATTTCCTCTAGCAGTCAGAATAAGCGCGACACGTAGTCGTATGCACTTGGCGCCCGTCATCACGCTACGTAATATAAACAGAAAGTAAATAAACCAAAATAGACCGAAGATTGAAGATCTGACCAATTCACTAGCCACCTACAGGATATGATCCATATCAAGCGAAACCTACCTCGTGGTTTCTGTCATACATCATGTAATCATCCGGCACACACGTCGCAGACATCTTACTAAGGCACTTACGTACGCCATCTTTTCCTTTAATTTTGATAATCAAAATTATAAGAGGAAGAGGGAAATGACGTTCGAGTGTTTCGAGTGTTCGAGTGATACCTTAGTGTCGACTATTACTATAATGAAGCCTGTATGTGTTGAACAAGACAGTGTTTTAATTTATTCACGTATGTCGAGGGAATGGCCGCCTACGCCACAAGAAAAGGACGGTATGTCTCTACTTATAGAATTTTCATCTTGAAATTTACGAGTTTGAGCGACGAAGTGCTCGCTCGTCTTTACGTGGTATATGATAAAAATCTGAGTATGAGCGGCCCAATCCAACCCAACCCATGGCGACGATTTTGAGCTCATATCTTTGCAACCGCACGTCCGATTGACAAACGGGCTTCTGTGCTGAGTAGCCCCATCCAATCAATCATATTTTTTTTAGTGCCAACTCATATGGGTGACTACCACTGCGCGTGGCGCGTGCCGCGTGAGGGGTGTTGAAAGTTGTTTTGTCGCAATAACTCCGCAACGGCTGGGCTGATTGTGTTCGAATTTGGTGTGTGGTTAGGGAGTAGGGACCCCTCAGCCACCGCTTTTCCACTACTCAGGGGTGGAGTGCGTCTGCACGTGCGCACGTGCACACCCCTATTCTATATCTCATGAACGGCTGAACCGATTGTGTTCGAATTTGGTGCGTGGTTAGGAGCCTCTCAGCCACCAATTACTTCCACGATTCAGTTGAAATTTACCACACATTTCCTTCACGCTCGCTCGTTCATCGCCTACTACGGCGCTTTGCTGGTATATTAGGTACATAATATGATACTATGTTTTTGTATTGATTATTTGTTTACACTATGACCCTACAAAGGCGCTATCTTACGTAATTCAAGAAAAGCAGACGTGTTTATTTTCCAATATGTCATGCCCATAGACAACGAGATCAATGCAAGTCCAGCGTCCAGCGCAGCATTCCGTTCACATTCAAAGAAGCGACTGTAGTTGCAAAATAACACATCCAATAATATGCAGACTGAACTTCAAAGACAGATTGCGCGGCTCTATCATGTAGCTTGTGCAGCATCATTAGATGCAACCAGCACCTGACAATCCTAACACCCGCAATAAAACCGCAGACACTCGCATGACTCGCGCACCTCGGTAAGTGCTCGCCAGCATTAAGTGGTCGTTCGCGTCTTCGTCCGTGGTTGGCCCTCTCCGGCTGCGTTCACTTGCTGACTGTCTCCACCACCTCCTCCTCAATCTCG
Organism: Semibalanus balanoides; assembly: GCA_014673585.1. NCBI lineage: Eukaryota > Metazoa > Arthropoda > Thecostraca > Balanomorpha > Balanidae > Semibalanus > Semibalanus balanoides. The sequence continues at coordinate 78,937 of VOPJ01013238.1, read as the reverse complement.
ATCGTCTCCCTCGGCGGTGGCGGTGGTGGAGGCGGTGGCGTGCGGCTCCGGTCGCGCTGCTTGATAACCACCTCCGTCTCCAGCAGCTGCTGCTTGTGGTGGTGACGCCGCCGGTGCCGTTCGCCCCACTTCCGGAACATAAAGTGCACCATCTTGTGGCTCCAGAGAGCGTCGATGCAGGCGAACACCTCCGACACGGACATGAACTGCGCCACGATCGTATCCAGGCCGCCGCAGACCTGGCACTGGCCGACCATGCTGCCGACGGCGCCGCCGCCGTGGCGCGTCACCACTGTGAAGGGGCCGGCGCGCGTCACCGCCGAGCCCTGCAGCACGGTCCGGTTGGTCAGTGAGGACGGGATGCCCGAGGTGCCGGCCGGAGGAGGTGGGAAGCGCGGCGGAGGGTCGGACGCATGCTGTGCCGCACCGAAGCCGGCGCCGCGGCGGCGGCGATGGCGGCGGCGGCGGCGGCGGTCGTGGTGGTGGCGGCGGCGCGCGTGGCGGCGTCGCCGGCGTCGCCAGCCGCCCGTCTCCGAGGGCGTCATGTCCACAGACACCTGGCTGAGGTAGCCGGTCAGCAGCGTCTGGTCGCTGGAGGGGAAGCCGAGCGTCAGCAGCAGCGAGCCCTCGTCGTTAATCCAGACTCCGGACAGGTCACACCAGTGGCGCGCCTTCTTCTTCGGGTGCTTCTCCGGGTTGGTGTGTTGAATGTTGACGGTCACCTCACCGACGGCGCTGGTGTTTTTCCCCTTTGGCGGAGGTGGTGGCACGGTGGGCTGCTGGAGCTTGATGCCAGCTCCGACCAGCTCGTAGATGGGTCCTGTGATGCCCTGGCCGGGCAGCTGCAGTTCGGCCAGACCGGCGGCCACGTTCCCGCCATCGTCCTGGGCCACCAGCTCCCCCACCAGGCTAGTATCGCCCTTGCCCGTCACTGTGCCGCTCTGTCGAGGGGACGTAAGGAGTGTATGTCAGACTGATGTCAGGGTACCGTACATACGTATATGCCGGTTTTTAGAGATGGCATGAGGTAAAAAGAAAATTACAGCTCACACGACACAGCCTCAGTTTTAGTTTCGACTTGAAACATTCTCGAAACTTTCAGGATGAACAAGCACGAATTTGTGGTAAGTTTCTTCGTCCATGCCAAAAGTTATTTAGCAAACGGTTCTGACTAAAAATGAAACATTCAAAGTATGTAGTCGCATTCTTCTCCATCATTCTACATACTTTTCCCAAGGTGCTATATTCCCTTTAAGTTGCTGAATGTCAGTTCAATATTCATGTTGTTACTTAACCCGCGTCCAACGGCGGGGGGCATAATCTGCCCCCCCCCCCCTCTCCCGGATTCTATCAATTACTCAAAAACCATGGCAAACATCGACCTGAAACTTGCAGTACCTTATGATGCATGAATTCTACGTTTGCTCATTTTTATGAAACTGATGTAGTTCGTTGGAAGATAATAGCCGTTTTCACGATGGATTATTGAGCTGAAAATATTTTGAATCTTTCTGTGAAATGTTTTAAAATGTTTCAGTATGCAAGTTTTAGTATATGGTATATTCTAATAAATACATTACTGATTTAGGTAATGTTATCACTATTCGATAGGTATGAAAACATGAATTGAGCTCATAACAAGTTTATGATACCAAATTTGGCCGTTTTTATCACTCTAGAACATATGCACCTAAAGTGGTCCGACCAGCTCGTAGATGGGTCCTGTGATTTTGTCGACCAGAAACTTGCTTAGTGCTTGATTTGCTTGATGAAGTGGGCGTCATAAATGCATGACAGCAGCACAAACAATTAATACTTGTATTTTCCCAGATCCATCAAAGATATTTCAGTTGTACATTTTACGACTTCATAGGTTTTATATATTTTTAATGTCCCAAAATACTCAGTTTCCTGAGAACGATAAAATAAAACTAGGACTTCTTATTTTTCCTTTTTTGACTTGATGATATATCCAAACACTTATCTTTATTTTTCATAGCTAATTTATTACGTTCTAGTCTTTTTCCTATGTCGCATGTCCGCCAAACTGTTGCACAATTCACAGTTTGCATAACTCTTTGGCATTTACGAGTAAATTAATATGCTAGATAAAGTATAATCCAGTTCGACACCTACCCCATTGAGGCTGGCGAGCGTCAGATGTTTCATGCCTGCTGGTGCTCCTCGTTTCGATGCTTCCCTGGATAAACAACCAGAACACGCACAGATATCATCAAATACATCTCATTGCGTGCGGAATGCCGTGAGTGACAGAGCTGCATAAATAGAGAGGTTCCATTAAATATAAGTTGGACTAGTGGTATTCAAATATGCAGCCATATTCGTGTTTCGTTTATTTTAAGGCTGCATCAGATGATAAAAAAGCATTTGATAGAACAAATACAGTTGTTGACTTTGGATCGATGTTGTATGAATATATTCAGACATCGGCCACTTTTGATGTGTGAGATGATAGCTGATGCCATTGTGAGAAAAATAAGTTGAAGAAATATGATCATAATATGCAAGGACGCAGGAATCGGGGGCAGGGGGTGGTGGTGGCAGCCCCCCCCCCCAACACTGTCAGATTTTAACATTACGCCTATGGCGTTGCATGGAAAAAATAGACTTCAGAATACCTCCGGCCCCCTCAACTTTCGGACAGTTCCGGCGCCCCTGATAATATGTCAGTAATATCTTTATTGTATACAAAATATACGAAATGAAGAGATCCGAGCTTTCGTCCTTGATTATGTGCTAGCCACGAAAGCTCGGATCTTTTCATTTCGAATATTTTATATACAATAAAGATATTACTGCCATATTATGATCATATTTCATCGGCCACTTTATTTCAAATGTTTTTTCCGATTATCTAATTTAAGCATAAAGAAACGCAATTTTTGGGAATTTCGTGAAATATGTAACAGATCAACAAATCAAATTGATAGATAATTGCATTTGGTATAAACTCCGGTAGATACGCTGATCGCCGTCGTAAGGAGAGCCATGCCGTTGTAAGAAGAACCCTCATCTTCCAAACTTACCGACACAAAACTGCCACGGCATTATTTTCACGTGCATATCCATATATAATCAGAAGACAGTCAAGCAGAATAACGGGAACATGCTTATTTACTAACTCGATTTCAATATTTCAAGTCAAACATTTGACATTTGAAAATGATGCAAAACTTCATTATGTCGGTCGGAACATACGAGACACAACTTAAAACAATTTTACCTTTTGTAGCGTTTTCCCGAAGTGTGGATGTCTTCATTGCCCAGTCCTATTAACTTGCCGATCACCTGACAAGAATATAAAATCAAATTGTGTAAATGGTCCAAAAACAGATACAAACATTCGAAAGTTATGCTTTGAAACGAAACGACTCGTACATGCAACACAAGCACTAACGAACAGCTGAAATTACTGAATTTCCTGATGATTACGTAAGTTAATTTATGGAATGTTGTAATTCGGTGAAGTCCATTACCCCTCTTCGTTGCCGAGTGAAGTTGAAGAAGTTTTTCCAATTCACAGGTGGTGTTTGTGAATCTTGGTAGAATGAATCGCCAAGTCCTTTAGACACTGACGGAAAAACGTTGGCTCCACCATCGGGACTTCCACCGTCGCTTATCCACAACAGAAAAAGCGCAGTTATGATGCGCATTTCGCAATAAATCGATTCGTTTGTAACAACCTGGTGTAATCTCACTCATCGTCGCGACATATGCAATCTTTGCATATAAACTTTATATGCAAATATGCATTTTTGCTTCATTTCCCGTCAACAAAATATGCCGACTTAGTTTTGTCACCGTTTGATTTCATCGTTCTGACGCATGCGCGTTTTATATTTATGGACCTTCGTTTCGCGACACTAATGAATGAGAGACGGCCAGCTTCTAACACAAAAATCGTGTTTTTAAATTTGTTACATAATAACTTTACATAACCATGCGCCATATAATTACGCTCTTGTCATGCAGTCATGCAATATCAATTGTCCTCTAAGTATTTTCACACAATAGCGAATGAAATAAAAATAGGTAAAAGCCCATGTGGATACATAAACGTGCATGGGGCGAGTGTTTCGTTTAAAGGACTTTGTCAGCACCACTTCACGGGAAAACACGCAAACTAGAAAGCGTGTCAACATATTTTAAATAGAGAACTGAACTTGTAATTGCATGCACATCAATATAATCCACCAATAATTGCATCACATGTTAACATGCACTTCTTCAACCTAGGCTGGTATAGGGAGACAGATAGACACAGAGTTTCCGTTTCAGCAATTTATTTGCTCCATGGTAACAAGACCGAAATATCAAACTACAGCAGCCCGAAGCAAAAAGCAACAAACAACTAAAAACAGCTCTTGCCTCTTCGATTTTTCTGCAGTCATGTTTTCTTGGACAAAACGAAGAAAATGATAATGAAATCATTAAAATATAGATTGACAACATATCAGTTCGAAATCAAACACATCAGCGGCCGAATTCAATTAATACCGAATGACTGAAACATAATCAACATTTATGGAAAATTACCAGTTTGCTGTGCTTCAAACTGACAGTTCCTACCGCTTACTGCTTAGTATCAGATACTACGCAGACACAGTCACATAGCACCGTTGGCCGCTGGACGCAGGCGGCGACAAAGTCTATACGGCAACGGCCCTGGATAGATTTGCCGAGCCGGTCGCGACCCGGCTCCGAGGCTAGCACCAGCGCCCGGGAGCGCACATGATTGGTTGGCCCGCAACAGGTCACGTGACAGGTCCCCAGTGGGCCTACATATGACGTCACGTCCACCGGCCACTGCACCGTCGCAATGTCAAATATCAACGAGAAACAACACGAGTGCAACTAATGAAAGCTAAGATCAAGCAAAATAAATGTTAGATTAAAATGCAAAAAAATGAAACAACCTAAATTCGCAGTGGCGTAGGAACTCATTTGAATTTGGGGGGGGGGGCAAAAGGTATTTTTAAGTCGATTCTTTCCATGCAACATCCATAGGCGTAATGTTAAAATCCGAAAATGTTGGGGGGGCAGTTGCCCCCTGCCCCTAGCTCCTACGCCTATGTTAAAATTCGTACCGCCTACATTCACATTGTTACGTCTTTGTTATCATCCTGCATAGTTTTCCTGACGTTTATGCATTATACATTATTCGAGATCCCGTAAGTACACTTTTTAAACAATTGTGGTCCGTATTTGCCATTGTTTCGAAATAATTAAAATATGTGTACGATATAATGTTATCAAAGATACAATCAATGACAAAAATAAAATTAAAATATACATAAATGCAACCACTCTATCAATGACAAAAAATATGACGATATCTGAACACCACTGTCTGGGAAGGCTAGCATTGCTCCTCCAACGAGCTTCGCGATATCTCCCAAACCATTAGTGCCTTTTCGATAGCAACAAGTCATGCAAGAATAATAAATACAACACCAAAATATGCAATAAATTTATACGAACTTAAATCACGCTCTATACCAGTTCCTCTTCACTGCGTCTTTTTCGACCACTGCTACTCCCGAAATCTGACTGTTCCCACACTGTCAATCGCCTTCGACGACTCAATGCCACCTCTCACCCCTTCCTCCTCTCCAGACCCCACTCTATCATTCCCCGACGAGCAGCATCGGTGGCCGCCAGAGGGCAGGCCACGCGGTGCGCGAGGAGTCGGCACCCGAGACGGACGGACTCCGAGCGCGTTATTTTCGTGCCTGGCGGCGCTATTTGCCGTTTGCGGCGTTGGACAGTCGTCGGTAGCTCGGAGGTCGACCTGACGCGTCGCGGCGACTGCGGCGGTGGCGGCGGTGCGTGTTGAGGGTGGACGGAGCGGGTGCGATTCCGGCACCTGGACGACCAGAGGTGAGTGACAGGGGACATCGGACACCGGTGGACAGTGACCGGCGCCGGTGACGCGTCACGCAGCCCCGCGCCGCAGCACGCGCCTATTCCTGGGCCGCTCGGCGGACAGCCAAATGGTGGGGCGGGTGTGCCGGTGGGCACGAGCCAAATGTCCACCGTGTCCGTCCGTCCACCCCTTATGTCTACCGTGTCTGTCAACTCCCTATGTCCACCGTGCCTACCTTGTCCATTATTTCCACCGTGCCTACCTTGTCCATTATGCCCAGCGTGCCTACCTTGATTATGTCCACAGTGCCAACCTTGCCCATTATTTCCACCGCCCACCCCCTTTGCTTCGCAATTTTTGTCCATTGTGTGTCCATGTAGTGTCCACATAGTGTCCACATAGAGTCCACATAGTGTCCACATAGTGTCCACATAGAGTCCACATAGTGTACACAGACCTGTACGACCATTGCACAGATGACACAGGCACAGGTGGGCACAGAAAATCGGGACACCCAGCGGTTGATTGAAGAATGCCTTCATGTTGCGAACACTGCACATCAAAATTATAATTGGGGATGTTATCAGTTCCAAATGAAACTTAATGCAATTGATCCGGATTAGTTGATTCAAAATCCTCTGTCAAGTTGGAGTGCTTTCAGGGCCTTTCCACATTTGGAAACATTTACGTAAGCCAAATGACGTCACGTGGATAAATATCGCTCCAAGCTCAGTTATTGCCTGTGCCCGTATCGACTGAAGGGATATATTTTTTTAGCAGTCTCTATGCATTTGTATTCGTTAGAATGTCGTTATTGACCAATACCGGCGTCACATGCTTATTAGTCAAGACTATCATTATGATTAAAGGTCCAGTATTTACATTTTTTTCGTGCATTTGTATATTACATTTAACACAGTTAAAGTAACATACCCTTAACCCTCACCCTACGGGAGGTTTTTGACCTTCACCCTACGGGAGGGGGTTGCCAGGCCCCCTGCTAACTTCCAAACCAAGCAACATAGAGGAACGCGAAAAGTATCCATGTTGCCTGTCATGAGAGGAGTCTAATGGATTACAATTTTTAAGTTGCATGTCAACGGGTGACCTTTCAGGTCAAATCACCTCGAGTCGACCAGTCGAGTCACCTCGACTCGACCACGTCCAGAAAAGCGATTTTAAAGCCCCAAAATTAGAAATTGATATATGTAAACAAAAAAGTATGTTTCTAGACCAGTTTTAGCTCCTAAATACAGAAAAGGTATTTATTTGCCTATATCGGATACAAAGTCCAAAAAGTGATTACAAAAATGACGTCATAAGTTTCTGTTATACTGTGGAAGGCAGTGCACTGGGTGTGTGCAGGGTTAGAAGGGATACAGAAGGTTATGCGCGTCACTAGGGGCTTAGGTTTTGCGTGGCAGAAATGTTTGTGTATGGTATACAGTTAAAATGGTGAAGAAATGGGTTCGTGTAAGGGTAGCCGGGTCTCAAGATTAGTGCAGCGGAGAAATTTTAACCCTCGCCTCAATGGGACGCGGTAGGGCGAGTTAAAACATTTTTTCGGCCAGTAGACCATCGTGAAGCGGTTTTACTACATAAAACATTTAGAAAAACATGGGGTTTGAAGGTAAGTTAAAACATTTCGCGCAAAATAACCCATCGTGAAAACGGCTATTGCTTTGAAATTTGGGTTGGGTATTGTTAATAATAAATTATCTTACAATATTCTGGCTTTTTGAACATCTTTGAAAATTTTGATTTTGTAGTATTTTTTCCCCATTTTTTTTTTTACTTTATAGGGGTCAAAAACACAGAATTTCAATTTCCGAAATCACCAATTTAAGAAAAATGCAAATTTGTATTTTTTTCTGTTTTCTGTTTGCTATTTCTGCAAAATTATATTTTCTACGATTTTTCAAACATTTATCGTTTTTCACAAACATGACATCACTCAAGCATCATTTTCGTCTAAGTTACATAACCAATTTGAATTAAATTTCGACAGAATACGTATAATTGTTGAAAACTTAGCTACTGAAAATTGCAGAAAGATGCGTCGCATGTGTAAAAAGTTATTCAAGAAAAACAACATATGAAAATGCAAAGTTGGGAGATACCTCTGAGTGAAATTTAAATGGGACGTTAATATAACTTCGTTAAATGTAATATACAAATATGCGATGCAAAAGGTAAATACTGGTCCAATAATCATGGTGATACTGTTTACTTATAAGCATGTGACGCTGGTATATAACAAGTCGACCTGCAACTTATACATTTATATGTTGCAACACAGCTCGTTCCATTTAGTCGACAATATTACAATTAATGAAATTCAGAGTTTAGTCGTTCATTGATGAAAGCATTTGAGGTCGAATATAGCAAATCCAATGTAAACAGGCACGTAGTCAGGATTTTTCTCAGGGGGGGGCACGTCGGAAAAAAATGTTGCTTCTCAGCCATATGCTGCTGACTGGGGGGAGGGGAAGGTCGTCGGATAACCCCATTCTATCCAGTGTGAATTTATTTTTATCAATGGGGCATGGCCCCCGTGGCCTTCCCTTGGCTATTTCCCTGGATGTAAATGTGTGTGTGTGTGTGTGTGTGTGTGTGTGTGTGTGTGTGTGTGTGTGTGTGTGTGTGTGTGTGTGTGCGTGTGCGTGTGGTTTGTGTGTGTTGTGTGTATGCGATGTGTGTGTGTGTGATGGTGTGGTGTGTGTTGTGTGGTGTGTGTGTGTGTGCGTTGTGCGTGTTGCGTGTGCGTGTGCTGGTGCGTTTGTTCGTGTGCGTGTGCGTTGTCGCTATCGTGTGCGTGTGCGTGTGCGTGTGCGTGTGCCGTGTGCGTGTGAAGTCTGCGTGTGCGTTGTGCGTGTGCGTGTGTGTGTGTGTGTGTGTGTGTGTGTGTGTGTGTGTGTGTGTGTGTGTTTGTGTGTATTTGTTTGTGTGCTAACCAAAAACATGGATGTGTATTATTTATAACTCATAGATTTATTGCCGGGCGTCCCAGAAATAACAGACGGATTTGATTTTCTTCTAGTTTAATCAAAATACAGTTTTTTGAAAGAAACATGCGCCCACTATAAACAAACTTTTTTTAAACACAATTTTCATCAACATGCAGCCATGCAGCCGTACCAGACAGACGCCAATGCGAAAATAGTCAAATTGCAGTTTGAGACCAACTGTACCTATTGTCGGAACGCAAATACAGTTTGGTAGGCATTTCGAAAGTAAGAAAGCACTATCGAGGAGCCATACTTTGAGCACAGAGAGAAAGTTTATGATAACAGGCAACACCAACAAAATGAACAAGCTAAGAAGCAGAAGAATGCGAAAAATGGACCTCCATTGACGCGAAAAGTTAAGGGAAACCATCTTTCGGAGCCCGTGCGGCGTGCAAGTCTGTTTACCGTATGTGCCAATAACCCGGCTTTGGCAAGAGCACAGCGCAAAGAACTGCAAGCACGGATGTAAAATTGTTCCTCTTCACTGAAGGGAAACAATCTTACATCCGTGCTTACAGCTCTTTGCGCTGTACTCTTGCCACTGCCAAGTTATTGGCTCATACGGCTAAAAGACTTGCACAGGCTCCGAAAGAGGCTCCCTTGACCTTTTCTCGTCAATGAGGGTATTTTTCGCTTTCTTCTGCTTCTTAGCTTGTTCATTTTGTTGGTGTTGCCTGTTATCATGCATTTTCTCTTTTTTGCTTAAAATATGCTCCTCGATAGTGCTTTCTTGCTTTCGAAATGTCTGCCAAAATTTATCTGCATTCCGACAATAGGTACAGTTGGTCTCAAACTGCAATTTGACCGTTTTTGCATTGGCGTCTGTCTGGTACGGCTGCAAGGCTGCATGTTAATGAAAACTGAAAAAATAGACCACCCCAGTAGCTCAGTGGGAGAGCGCTGGACTTCTGATCAATCCCGATAGTGGCAGCCCGGGTTCGAGTCGTCTCGGCGCTCGCTATTTGTTGCTGACTAGGATGGCCTGCAGCCGGTGGCAGCGGTCGCACTGAAGGTCAGGTGACGTCAGTGAACGGGGCGGACCGTGTCCACACTGTCCAGTAGGCATGGTCGTCCGTAGGGTGAAAATAAAAAATCCGGATTTAGAAAATTGCGAGGGTGGATTAGTATGTAGTAAGCAATTTTGAACAACTTTTATATTTTCGGTTTTTGGATTTGATTAATTCCTGACTACCTTAAATTCATTTTTCGGCAATACTTTCGGACGGTTTTTATGCATGGTCGTCAATATTGTGAAAATATAAAATGTTTAATTTCGAAAATGCTTAAACGGATTTATATAAAGTAAACAATTCCAAACAACTTTTCTATCTTCGGTTTTATTATTTGAATAAATCCTGACTCGTAAAATTCATTTTTCGGCAAAATGTTCGGGCGGCTATAACCGACAGCGCCAAAGTAGGCAACATGGACATTGGAACCGGCAATCATGCACTATTGCACGTACAATACTGGTGAAATAAAGCTGAATGCTTCCATGCACGAACAAAAGTCATTATCATGGACATTTTGGTTTCTAAACTCGGATCATGATGCATAAACAAAAACCAACAGGCCCGAATACGGCTCGTACTTGCTCCCCGGTTCAACTAGCGGGACGAATAACTGAAATTTAGAGATATCAGGCATTTGTTATCGCGACAAGAGTGATGGCAAAGTGGCTTAGGGCTTAGTAATGCCTATGTGGGAGCATAAGGTGGTAGGTAAATGCAGAGCAGCATTAGCGCACGGTTACATTTTGTCGGACACTGTACGGACAAGAGTTTAATCATCTATGCACGAAATACGGTGCGTTTGGATAATTGTGCGACTTTTTATTTGAACCAAACCAGTCTTTTTACTGTTCTGCCAAAACGATTTGTCACGTGTAAGCTTATTTTGTGATGTGTGAGATGAACCACGATTGAGACTAATGACTATGGGACGGTATAGACGTTAGATACCACTCAAGGTTTGGGTGCAACATTTTCCATTAAAGGGATACTGTTCGGGTAGGATCTGGCGGTCATGGAATGTACCAACTAAATGTATTGCATTTTCACCTAAACAGACTGTTTTTGAGTCAGAAATTAATTGCTTCACAAAATACTGAAATACCTTAACAGGGTGTTGCCACGGTGGACCCGAGGCCCCCCCCCCGTGGCAACACCCCCCTTTGGACTCCGAAGGGCCCGCGTATGTTTAAGAGTTTTGCACGCTTTTTATCTGAAATNAGATAGAGAGATAGAGAGATAGAGAGATAGAGAGATATAGAGATAGAGATATAGAGAGATAGAGAGATAGAGAGATAGAGAGATAGAGAGATAGAGAGATAGAGAGATAGAAGATGAGAGAGATAGAGAGATAGAGAGATAGAGAGCATAGAGAGATAGAGAGTATAGAAGAGATAGAAGAGATAGAGAGATAGAGAGATAGAGAGATAGAGAGATAGAGGATAAGACGATAGAGAGATAGAGAGATAGAGAGATAGAGAGATAGAGAGATAGAGAGATAGAATGAGATAGAGGAGAGATAGAGAGAGATTTAGAGAGTATAAGAGATAGAGAGATAGAGAGATAGAGAGGATAGAGAGATAGAGGATAGAGAGATAGAGAGATAGAGATAGAGAGATAGAGAGATAGAGAGATAGAGAGATAGAGAGATAGAGAGATAGAGGATAGAGAGATAGAGGATAGAGAGATAGAGAGATAGGAGATAGAGAGAGAGAGCGAGAGCGAGAGCGAGAGCGAGAGCGAGAGCGAGAGCGAGAGCGAGAGGAGAGAGACTGAGAGAGAGAGAGAGAGACGAAGAAGGAGAGAGAGGAGACCGATTAGCAGAGAGATGAGAGAGAGAGAGAGAGGGAGAGAGAGAGAGAGAGGAAGAGAAGAGAGACGAAGAGAGAGAGAGAACGAGAGGAGAGAGGAGAGAGAGAGAGAGACGAGGAGAGAGAGAGAGAGAGAGAGAGAGAGAGAGAGAGAGAGAGTGAGAGAGAGAGCAGCGTTTCAGGGTCGCGCCGGCGGCGTTCCCTGCTCTCCGCCTGGGCCGGCCGTTGACCCCTGACTGCTGCGGCCGCCACGACTCGCGAGCAGTTCTCCCGACACGTGAGCTGCGGCGTGGCGGTGTGGCTGGGCTGTTTGGTCGCTGCGCTCACACAGTCTGTCACGGTGGTCAGTAGAGGTCAGGACAGGACAGGTCAGGTCAGTGGTGAAATCATGGTGCGGCGGTGGTGTCCCCAGAGATGTCATGCTTTATTACTTCTTCTGGCCATCTTCTCGTTCCTGTCGATGGTGATTCTACCGCAGAATAAAACATTCATCAATGCGAACAGGTGAGCCGGGACAACGGGTTGTTTCACAGGCGAGCATGTGCTACGGGGAGGAGGTCGACACTTACGTTTATATGTCTTTATATATTGGCGGATCTAAGATTTAGTTTTTGGCGCCATGGGGGCATCACCCCGAAAAAGTTCATAAATATTAAAACAAAAACTCATCGGATTTAGCTCCATTATGCATTGCTAGACGTTTTAAAATAAACTTTCCTTAGTAAAAGCTGCGTATATGTCCTTCTATATCAGGAAAGGTGTAAATTTGCGCCGATTTCAGGAGTTTTTTTTTGGGTGGGAGGGGCATTTGCCCCTGATGCCCCCTTGGATCCGCAGTGTCTTTATACCTTCGGTTATATACATGAATGGTTCTGTATTAGGTACCTCATACTGTGATCATGTAAACGTTTTGGATTTAGGTGCAGGTATATACAAAAATAATTTGTATGTTGTGAAAATGTATTTCTTATTGTATCCTATTATACTTCTGGATAAATATTAGTATCTATCTTATGACATATAACACATCCACAGCATTGCTTAAATCAGAGCAAATATGAGTATAAAACAACTTGTTTACAAAGGAAAACAGCCAAATATAGCAGGGCTAGAAAAAACGTATTCTTGATTGTCGACCTATAGCTGAAGCATGTGGCTCGGTTGTCCAGGCCCTGACCATGAAAAAATGCTGTTAAAACTCACCTACATGTTAAAAGATGCGTTTCATAGCTAACGCCACCTTTCCCTTTTCCCGTTTTTCCCCACAACCTTAGGAAGAGTCAAAATGATTTACATCAGGGCGAAGGTTAGTGGGACAGTGCCACCTCCGGAAAATTTCTAAAGAACAACTTAGCAAAAATGTTGGGAATTAACAATCGTGTATGCTCTTGCTCAAACTTGCCCTAAAGTAATGTATCAGTGCAAAACATTTCGTATTTATTTCCGTCTCCAAAACGATGGTCCCAGCTGTGTTCAGCACCAAATTTAAGATGGCTGCTCTCAGGGTTGGAACTTTGTATCTCTTGGGGAGGGCCTGAGCCCCCAATGATTTCAAATTTTAACATTAGGGCTATGGTGTTGCATGGTAAGAATGAAGTTAATATCTGTCAAATTAGCATTAGGGCCGATTTCATAAAGTTCTACCTCTGGCTGCTCCCATCCTTTTTTGCGCATGCACTTGCCGTGTCCAAGTAGCGCGCTCAAAGCCGAAGCGTTCGATTTCGCCAAGAGTCTCAGGTGAAAACATACAATTTCAGATCAGTGTAGGACCCCTCGCACCGACCAAGGGCCCATACAGACAAGGGCCCATCAGACGGGTGTCTGTCGCCCCAATGGTTCCCGGTCCTAAGAGCGCCCGTCAGGAATGTCTACCTCATGGGGGTCGCCGGAGGCACTTTAAACGGGACCGGAGGGGTACGGATCATTGTCCTGTCCGGACGGGCTCGGGCGGCGTAAACAGCCCCGGGCCGGCACAGACGGCCGCCGGGTGTGGTGAGGACCGTCCCGGTCGGTTTTGTGCCTCCGGGACCGGGACGGGAAAAATAAGGTTTTGCGGGAAACGCTGTAAAATGTACAGTTTGTAAGATAAACTCGATTGTAATATACGCTTTGACAGATAATAAACTCGGCTCTCAAACTACAATCTATGATTGTTTTTTTAATTAAACATTTTGAGAAATCCAAATATTTTGTTTTTGTTTTTACACAATTTTGTTAACAAAACGAGTCTTCGAAGAAAAAAGGGAAACAAATGATCTAAATAAGCCCAATGAGCATGTGTAGCAAATTTGAAGTCAATATCTTCCAAAATGACTGCCTTACAACCTTTCAAAGTCGAAATTCGGCAACCTCTACAGCATAACCATGCATACAATAGCATTTTTATTTATTTATTTTTTCTTCTTCTTCTTACATGGAACAAACAACAAACAATGGTCTTGGGTAATTTTTTGCGTTCTAGTCGAAAAACGAACCAACAACCATGCATTACAACTCCTAATAACTGTAATCTGCAATTTGACCTCCTGACCTTGACCTGACCCAAGGTAAAAACAAATAGCTTAGAATGGTAATTAGAAGTGTCAGATACACGAAACATACCGATTCATCAACTGATTATGCGTTTGATATCGCATTTTCGCGCGACAGTCATCCACCGGACTTTGATGTCACGGTCAAACATTTTGTCTTTGACGTGACCTGTGACGTCATCAGTGATCCTAAGGCTAACAATGTTAGGTTTCCTTCGAACAAATTGACAGGGCTATCGAATGCCTTTTTATTTTTTAAGATCGGTCCAGTAGTTTCGGAGATCAGAAGGTGGAGGGCTATAAATACTGGGGGGCGGGGGGGGACGTATGTCGCGTTACAGAATATACCCCAGTAAATCGCGGGTTAATACAGCATTGCCCGTTTAATACAATGGTTACCTATGTGTACAAGGCTACATCAAATGGTAGCATCGCAAATTTTGTCTGGGATGGCAAGCCGTTCCTCCCTTCTTACTCAAATAGTCGGGGGGGGAATGAAAACATATAATTTTGTCCATACATTCGGTAAAATTTTTCGACGTCTTTGGCGAACCATTTTAGTAGGCCCCTACAAAATATAATGGCCTGCAATTCGAGGGGGATGACAATCAATTTTGTCCTGGGGTGGGGTAGAATCTCAAGAAGTTTAGTTGGATTTTGTTTTTGACTGAACGGCCCGATGTGTCCACATTCTGAGGGGCCATCTAAGCCGACAGAAAGGCCCTCGGGTAGGCATGAGGGGCCTCGGAAATCCTGGACTTCTTACATGGGCCTGTCGGTGATGTTTTTGCGACCATTTCGAAAAAGGCCTCCAAATATAAGTCCGCCTAAATTAAAGGGCCATTTCGCGACATTTTGATAAGGGGAAGTACTTTGACCGAGGGGCCCCTTGAGTTTCTTTGCCCCATCAGAAAATACCTTCACCGCCACTGCTCGAACCCATCTTGCCAGATTGGATAAGATTGTAAGCCCAGCGCTTTCCATATCTAGTGCGTTGGCTATCAATAACTCGATCTGATACAGAAAAACTGACGTCATATTCGTGTTTAGCGTCTCATAGTAGTATAGTACATCATGATCAGATGGCTTGAGGTCGGCTATATTTTGTTGATGAGCCATTGGTTTCAAATCATTGCTTTACAAATATCAAGTTTGGTGTCAGTTAAAAAAAAAGTTAGAACAATTGTATTGCTCGTTCTATGCTCGTTATAGTGGTTTTGAGACACGTGCTAACAGAATATAAGTTTTGCTTCATACCGACAAAAAGTCACTGTTACACGGTGTATATGTTTTCACCATGTCTTCTAAGAATGCGCGATTTTCTATGTTTCTTGTAGTTGTAGATATGACGTCCCTTATGCCGTTCAGGAACCTGTTGGGTTACTGTGGACTCTATTAACCCGCGCCCCACTGGGCCTCTGCATTTCCTTCGCCCGACTGGGAGGGGGGGGGGGGTTGAACACCCCCCTCTAACTCGGCTCCCATTGGCACGAAGACCAAAAAAAAACACCATTCATAACCGCTATCAAAAATCATTTCGAAAACTATTTCGACTTTTTTTCGCTCACGTCAAAACTCAGGTCGACCAGAGGTCCATCGAAGGTCAAATTTTCCAGTTTTAGGACACGCTCCAGAAACCGCCAAAATATCTCGGAACTATGCTATCTAGAAAAAAACGTTCACAAGAACATCGCTAGCCAATGAAATTTGCAATCGCACCCGGTCTCAAAAAATTGACCTCAGTCCAATAGTTTAGGCTCTATAAGTCATTAAAGTCCCAAAGCTGATTTGGCAAAACATATTTTCCGTGAATAACTTCTTATCTAACAAAGTAACGCCATACGTTTACGCCATGGTGTTTGACTCGTCAAGGCGCTTTGAATAATGTACCATTTTATCATTTTAGGTCACTTAAAAAAATTGCCCCCCAAGGGTTAAAGGTTCAAGTGGTGACGCCAAAAGTAGTTCATGATGCATATCAGTAGATGTGTCTTGACGAGACAAACACACTGGTGTAAGTTGCAGGTTCTCCAGCCCGATCGTGGGTCAGCTATCCTTTTCATATGCCAGAGTTATTGACGAAAAGGTGTGGTGACCTCGGACGACCTCAGATGTCCCGTAAGGTTCCCTGAGCAAAACCTGCCTTCGTTCATAATGAATATCATAATGATAACATCATCCAGAAGGAAATGGACTGATATCGCGACAAAGAAAGCATTTACATATTTCTCTCCATTGATTATAATTGGGAGATCGCAAAAATTGACCCGACCTAAGGTCACCGATACAACAAATCCAAGATTTTAAATTTTAGTAGATACTAATGACTTTAATGTATCCTAAAAGTGTTGATATGAATCCCTTAGAAACTGTTAGTCATTGGCACGACCGCAAGCGTTTTTGTAGGTAGGGTCACTTGACCTGACCTGGTGACCTGACCTGACCTGATACGAAACTTGAATTTTCGCAATATGTCCGGAAGGAATCAGTGAATAGTTATGCCAAATTTGGTGGCGCTACGCGCCGCCGTTTTTTGTAATCTTGATAAAACATGAGGGGGGTGGTGTTCAAACACCCCCCAGTGGGGCGCGGGTTAAGGGAGTGTGTAATGCACCACGCAGACTGAATCTATTTGTTTTCCCGTTCCCGGCAGAAAGCGCGCATCCATCTGCCGCCCTGACATGGAGGTGAACCGACTACCGCCCATGCCCGACGACGACCAGACCTTGATCCACGTGCTCTTCAAGTACCTCACCGAGCCGAACCAGAACGCCTGCGGCAGCTCCTCCGATTCGCGGCATGGCGGTGAGTATACTACCTGAGTCCGCGTTGGTGTTCTCGGACACACGGAAGTTCCCCATTGATGAGCCCTACTGTTGTCATCAAATGCGACCTGGTCATCTGCTGGCCAGCAGTGGGCGGATCCGAAAATCTTCCAAGGAGGGGACCATCAAATTAACAGTGGTGCCCCTAAAACCTATAGCCCAATATGAAACTCGAACGGATTTTGGTCCACTATAATTTTTAGGGTGCCTTTTTTTTGCAAAAATGTTAAGGACCCTCAGGTCAGAGAGTGCCCCCCTCAGCCGGCCAGAGTGCCCCTGAAGCGGCTATGAGTGCCCCTCAGGCGACAAGAAGTGGCCCCTCAGGCAGCCTAGAGTGTCCCCTCAGGCGACAAGAGTACCCCTCAGGCGACAAGAGTGCCCCCTCAAGGCGACAAGAGTGCCCTCTCAGGCACAAGAGTGCCCCCTCAGGCGGCCAGAGTGCCCCCTCAGGCGGCCAGAGTGCCCCTCAAGTTCGAGGCCCAAGGAAGGCATGGCCCCATGCCCCCCCCCTCTGGATCCGCCACTGTGGCCTAGTGTGCATCACTAAGGCCCACCGCTACATTCGCTCTATGCTGCGTCACTCGAGATTGACTTTCTGAGGGGTCGTAATAATTTTAGGCATCTTGCGGATCACTTTTGATACATCATGTTTTAAGACATTTTATGGCGTCGAGATGTGCTAACACTAATATGACAGCTTGTCAAAAAAGCGACATCAAAATATGAACTTCTTGAAAACGCGATCTGCTTTTGCACAACACAAGCAAGCAATGCTCATTTCAAGCCTTTGCAAGCATGATACATGTCATTCTGCAGTGGGCGCTTACCATCGAAGCGGATCGTCGTGACTGAACGATCCGCTTTCGATTGGTAACTGCACCCAACTGCAGAATGGGACATGGTCATCAAAATGCTTGCAAATGTCATCATGCCTGGAACATGTCATCATGCTGGACGAACTTCAGTTCAGCAATGTGTTTGTTTTATGCTTGTCCGTGCCTGACGGTATCTTTCTCTCCTCTCTCCTCATCTCTATCTCTCTCTCTCTCTCTCTCTCTCTCTCTCTCTCTCTCTCTCCTCTCATCTCTCTCTCTCTCTCTCCTCTCTCTTCTCTCTCTCTCTCTCTCTCTCTCTCTCTCTCTCTCTCTCTCTCTCTCTCCTCTCTCTCTCTCTCTCTCTCTCTCTCTCTCTCTCTCTCTCTCTCTCTCTCTCCTCTCTCTCTCTCTCCTCATTCTCATCTCTCTCCTCTCTCCTCTCTCTCTCTCTCTCTCTCCTCTCTCTCTCTCTCTCTCTCTCTCTGCTCTCTCTCTCTCTCTCTCTCTCGTCTCTCTCTCTCTTCTCTACTCTCTCTCCTCTCTCTCCTCTCTCTCTCACTCTCTCTCTCTCCTCTCTCCCTCTCTCTCTCTCTCGTCTCTCTCTCTCTCTCTCTCTCTCTCTCTCTCTCTCTCTCTCTCTCTCTCTCTTCTCTCTTCTCTCTCTCTCTCTCTCTCTCATCTCTCTCTCTCTCATCTCTCTCCTCTCTCTTCTCTCTCTCTCTCTCTCTCTCTCTCTCTTTGACCACGTCTTCTCCCATCCGGCAGCATCTGGATCACTACACGACGAAGCGGATGGACGGCGACAAGGTCGTCTGCGTGGACCCCGAGTTCAGTCTCCTCACCACCGACCAATGCCTGGTCTACTCATTCGGCATCAGCGACGACTGGTCCTTCGACTTCGACATGGAGTCCTTCGGCTGCACCGTGTACGCCTTCGACCCGACCACCAACGACACGGACGGCTACCAAAACGGCACTATCTACTTCAACACGGTAGGCATCGGCGGGTGGGACGGCACCGAGAACAAGATGACCCTGCGGACGCTGGACACTATCGCGACGCGCCTGGGCCACGCCGACCGCACCATCCACTACCTGAAGCTGGACGTGGAGGACTCGGAGTGGGCCGTGTTCGAGCAGCAGGCCGAGCGCGGCCGCCAGTCCACCATGTTCAGGAACGTGGAGCAGCTGGGAGCTGAGCTGCACTTCACCGGTCATATGCCGGTCAAGTATCACCTGGAGTTCTACAGGCGCACCTACCGGTCGTTCCTGCGCCTCCAAGAGATGGGGTTCTTCCTCTTCGCACATGAGGCGAACCCGTCGTCTGCGGCGATGTCCGTGCCCGGGTTTGACGTGAAGATGCCGAGTGCCATGGAGGTGGCTTGGCTGAAATCGCGCTGTGTTGGCTTGTGAGGGACTTGACAGGGACTTGACATGGACTTGACAGGGACTTGACAGGGACTTGACTTGTCAGGGACTCGCTGATTGGAGGCAGCCAATTGGAGGCTGACGTCGGGCGCGTCATCATCTCGTGGCTGCGGACGGAAGGAGGAATGCAAAGTATGTCCGGCATATTTGGTCTGTGTGAATGTATTGTAAAGCTATCGATAAAGCTATCGATTACTTATCGTAATTGGTAGGGCTTCGCCAGTCGCCACCACTGGGGGATACTAGGGATATTGTTCCTAGTTGATTTTCAGTCGTTCCTAATATGGTCCCATGGATAAGTGCACGAGCACTTGTGTTTTTCTCTAAAAAAAATTGAAACTGCGGTGACGCCATTTTTTCCTGGCGTTGTCAAGCGACTATTGTCAATACTCTAAACACGGAATTCCACCTAATACTTGTGATAGCGTTGAGTCTCGGTAAATCTTAGAAAGTTTTTCGCAAATTGTCTCTTCAGCTGGCTGGGCTTTCACATATAAGCCAAAACACACGTCGTTTATTGTCACGGCTCCTTTAAAAACTATGATTTGAGAAACAAAAAGAACCACATTTATATACTTGATTTATTTTTTTGGTTTGTCTCATCTCAGATAGTAGTTAGCTGGAAGTTAATATTATTTTAAATGATCAATGTCAAGGAGGGATGCTGTTGAGCTCGTTTGAAGTCTAGCACTATTTACTTCAAGGACCAATGCTCGCCATATTTGTTTGCATACTTTTGTTCCGTTTTTGGCAATCATCGACGTGCCTATTGTGCTGTGCGGAAGAATACTCATGGGTTGGAATATGGAAGCTTTGATGTTTCGAAAAATAGTAATAGAGGATCCTCTATAACTTGATATCTCGTTGAGTCGTTAACCCGTTGAATTCTTCGATTGGGAAATACCGACCGCCTTAAAATGAGGTGCTTTGTATGAATGCTTGTGCGCATGTTTCATTTTACTCGCTGAATTTTCGACGATCGGTACGGAAAGATCAAAAGACGTGTGTGACATGACGTATGACGTATGAAAGACATGTGACATACAAGTATAACTGATCGCCGTTCTGATGTGCAGCCCGTCCCATCTTGTGCTGTTCTTCAGCGATGTCCAGCATTGTCATTGTCTACCGTTTTCTGGTAGCACGTACATGATTGGCTGCGCAGTGCGCAAGAGTGCGTATTAGTGTTTCGTGATGTCTGATGCTCCTTTGTTCATTTGTAGGTCATATGTCGCTCTTGTAATCATCTGCATCTCTGGTTCCTTTGTCTAGTGTCACTGCCTGATGTTACGTATAAATATAAAATTTGTGCAGATAGAATAAATCTAGTCAGTGAACACAATATATAAGTATAAATGGAAAGTTGTTTCTTCAAATCCCATCACTCTTGATATTTGAAAAAAAAAATTATTCCGATGGCATGTCTCGAGTTTTACAATATAAATGTCATGTTCAAGGAACCATCAAGTTGCTGTTGGCAGCATCCGTGACAGATAATATCACACCAATCGTGTGTGTTCTCAGCGTGATGCACAGAGCGCACACCAACCATGACTTTATGCTTTAAAAACCTGCATCAACTTCCAGTGTCAAGTATGTTTTGTGTCATTAAGCCGCGTGACATTGAAACAACTTATACGCTGCTGAAAACAACTAAAACCGGCTCTACACATCGGGAACAGCATTAATACCGAACGAACACAATCTGATTGACACTTTCCGTTCGTTAATCACCCGTCTTGCAAATCGTTAGCATGCTTGATTTATGTTCAACAACGCTGCTTATCTGGGAGGTCTAAGTGTAGGTACCGGAATATTAAGCACCGTTGCATGTCGAGTTCAGTTACACGTACAGTGCAGTGTAGACCACCGTGGCTGAAACCATAGTAGATGTATGCGTCAGATGCCTGATCTAAGGCCAGAAACCAGGGAGAACCCAAAACTGCAAAATATGTTTTTGCTGTGAAATCCTCTCAAAATATAAAACAATAAAGGAAATACATCGGGTTATGCTTCATTATGAATACATGGGTGAAATAATGAACTTTCTTTCGTAAAGGTTTCTTGGGTTTGAATGATAATTCACGTCAAGTATTTGCTGATTTCAGGCCGTTTGGGGGCTTTGGCCTCTTAGCCCCCCTGGACCCACCATTGACCAGAAAACATTGAGAGATCCGAAGCATTTTTTGGGACCAGACTCAACATATAGAGGCGCGGATGGCCACTCCGAACGTATACAAATTTACATCTGTGGTCCGCGCCAATTTCGAACCGTCGCTACGAGGGGCGAGTACTCATCCTCAAGATATCAAAGCTACGCTAGGTGCTGTAAACGGCGTATTATTGGTTTTAAGTTGAAAGCATGCCCTAGTGACGCCTTTTATCTACTTTACAGACCGCTACAATCGTATGTCACTACGCGATTTTGATCCCACTAGGGGGGGGGGGGGAATTTGGTCACCGGGGAGGAGCCAGCAGTCTCTGTGGGGGGAATTCCCCCCAATTAACATGCTAACCGCGGCTATGCAGTACCTACAGTAAAACAAAAACGTCGAGTGACTGGAGGATTTTTTGTACAGGCTAGTGAAGCATCATCTTTAGTACCTATTCTATATCGAATTCGGCTCGTGACGAATTAACTCAGTTTCATTGAGGAGGAAAATTGGGTCCACTGGGGAAATCCCTCCACTGGGGGGCAGTTCCCCCAGTTAACATGCTATCCGAGGCCCTGCCCCCATGCGGCCACCAGTGGGTACATACATAATAATATTAATAGGCCTAGAATGTAGACCGGCCACGTTGTCGTCTGCTCCGACGCGATGGTAGCGTCACCTTTAAATTACTTAGAAATCTTAAAAGTGTATAGATGTCAGCACCTGTAGTTCGTCTCGCTTCACGATGCGATTGAACGTGCCATTACCGACTTGTCTGTGAGCAGCTTCAGACCGTTTTAAGTGTTTGCTGATGACGTGACTGCGAAAGGATGCGCTGCGGTCATGACAGGAACGCTGAGTGGTCCGAGGAGTGCCCTGTATTTGCAATGCTGGAAGAGGTGCTGAGTGGTCTGAGTCTGAGGGGCGCACTGTTATCCTGAGAGGGACGCAGAGTAGTCTAACGGGAGCCCTGTAATCATGAATGCCTGATGGTCTGAAGGGGCGGCCCTGTTTCCTAAAAGAGCGCCCTGCAGTCAGGGTAGGGGTACCCAAGTGGACTTAGAGGCGCCCTGTAATCCTGAAAGTGGTCTAACGGGCGCCTTGCAATTCTGACAGGGGCGCTAAGTGGTCTGAAGGGCGCCTTGTAATCCTGCAAAAGGCGCTATGCATGGGTGTAGGAGCGTGTCTCTTTGGTGAAGGGTACCCTTCACCAATGTTTCAGATTGGTTGGTGAAGGATGTCCGCGTCCAATGTCCGCGTCTTCGACCGGATCCGGCTCAGCGGTTCCGCCGGCCGCCGCTAGTGGAGGCGCGGTTCGCCTGCCGGCCGGCATGACTATAGGGTGATGTGTTACAACGAATGTGGATCAGCGTGCACTATGCAAAAAATGAACACCGGTGTCGATTTGTATACTATTGGGGCGGGAGGGGGGCGGGGCGGGCCCAAAATTTTTACATTAGGCCTATGGCGTTGCATGCAAGAATGGAGTTAAAATATATTGAAGTTAGCATTAGGGCCCCATCATTTTCATAAATTGACACCGCTGAGTATGAATGTTTTCAGAAACATTCAATCGAACGTGTTCCGTAAATAACTATATGTTTTCTCAGCGTAATGATTAACTACACCGGTGTCGATTTGTATACTTTTGGGGGGCCCGGCTCCCCAACGATTAAATTTTTTAACGTTAGGCCTAAATCGTTGTATGGTAAGAATGGATTCAGCGATTTCATCCTTCACAATATTTGTTTCCACTCCTACACCCCTGGCGCTATGTGGTCTGACGGGCGCCCTGCATATCTGACAGGGGGCTAAGGGGTCTGAGGGGCGCCCTGGAGTCAGCATAGGGACGCTGAGTGCTTGCACGTGCTGTCCATTGCCTGGCGCCTAGGGGCACCCGGCGACGGACAGCCCGTGGGGCGCCCTTTTGGCGTCCTGGCAGAAAGGGGGGGGGCTGCGACTCCACTGGATCCACCCCTGACGTGACAAGCATGCTTCATGCTTATTATAATGTTCAACAATGGCAAAGAAATGGATAAATAATTGCACCCTTGATTCAATCTCATTCATTGGACCTGAATCGCCTTGGATGTTCATATATCTATATATCTTAAATTTTTCATTCATTAATTTATTAATTAATTAATTAATTAATTCATTCATTCATTCATTCACTCAATCATTCATTCATTCATTATGCATGGGACGTGGGCTTAAGTATATTTCAACCCTTATACAGGTTTATACATGCAGCCTTGATTTCGACCTCAAGAGCGGACCTAGAGTGAATCGAGGCCACGACCCTTCTTAATGAGTGAATTTAGTTGAAGATCAACGTAATTCTATGTTTGAAAAAATTGCATATGCAAATTGTACACAGGAAACCTTTCGGCAGGTCACCTCCCAGTCTGACCCGTCTGTCGTCAGGTCACCTCCCAGTCTGACCCGTCTGTCGGCAGGTCACCTCCCAGTCTGACCCGTCTGTCGGCAGGTCACCTCCCAGCCTGACCCGTCTGTCGGCAGGTCACCTCCCAGTCTGACCTGTCTGTCGGCAGGCCAACAATTACCTGTCTGCACGGCCCGCACTGCAGAGCGGAGTGGGCACATTTCGGGTTCGATCCGTGCTACCGACCGACTCCCCCACCACTTACCAGTTACCAGTTACCACCACTTACCGTCTGAATAATGGAGCTCAGCCGATCGCTGATGGCCGGACGTCGTAACTGCCGGCCGGCCATTAGTGCAGCTCCGAAGCTCCGGATGGCTGCCCTCCGACCGAGCTGGTTATGATCGAGCTGTGCCGGTGAGCTGGGCGCTGCGGCTGCTGCTGCTGCTGCTGCTGCTGCTGCTGCTGTGCTGGGCGCTGCGCGGGGCACACGGGGGAGGGGTCGCCACTGGTCAGCAGTCGTCAGGAGCTGGCCAACATTCAGGGCGACTGGTCACGGTGTCAAGACTGAGGAATTCAAGGTAAGAACAGAAGACATGCTCACCGTGAGTGAACGAAACTGCGTATAGAGTAGTGTTGCGGAATGCACTAGTGATGCCATTTTCCCTAAATTTCCTTGACCAAAACCAATCCAATACCGGACAAAAAGGCATTTTGGTTGACCACATGTTGACTGTTTTTGGTTGAGGCCAAAAATGTCCAAGATTTGACCGATTTTCAAAAAGTGTAGTTATTTGTTTGTTTATTTAGCTCATAATCACCAACGGCAGGGGCGTCGCCACGAAATTTTTGAGTGTGTGTGTGTGTGGGGGGGGGGACGGATACTGACGGATCCAGCCGTTATTCTTCAGGGGGAGGGGACATTTTTTTCTTCAAAAAGGTACACCCATTTTTTACCCGAATTTGGGCCGGTCACCTTTTTTGGTATAAGAGCATAACCCTATTACTGTCGGGGGGCGAATCGGCCCCCTTGAGGTTTGTCGCGTACAGTTCATTCATAAATCAACCCACAATCTTCAAACTTGCAGAATTTTCCTATCATTTCATTGCGCATCGAATGGTATACTTTTTCCCAAATTAAATAATTACGAAGGGGTCCAAGACAGTTTTTAGAGGGGCGTGTTCGGCCGTTTTGACGCAAAATCTGTGCATGGTTAAGCACTCGTGGATAGTTGTGTGTTGAAGGGAAGTGTTAGCGAAAACAGATATCGGTAGATTATTGATTGTTCTTTCAGATGGCAATCTCGAAATATCAAAATTTTGAATTTTAAAATCCGAAAATTTTGAAAAACGTTTTTTTTTCTCACAAAATGATACAAGTTTTAAATTTTTATGACGTTTNCGGTGGCAGTGGTCGCTCTGAAAGTTATTTAGTGACGTCAGAGGGCGGGGCGGACCGTGTCCACTGTCCAGGTATGTCGGGCACGCAAAACTTTCGCTTTTTTAATCTGTCGGATGCCAGGAATTGCGTGATCAGGTAGTGGGGCCAAGGTCTGCGCAACAAGCTATGCTTAGCGCGGGGTCTGACCACGGAAATTCATCTATTCAAAACATTCGTTCTAAGGCCTGCCATATAGATGAGATGTGATTTAGGTGCGCTGTGATTTAGGTGAGCTGTGATTTAGGCGAGCTGTGACTTTGATTTCCAATGTTCTATTTATAAGATTATGTATATGATGTGTACAGGATCTGTGGTCTCATTGTAATCTCCCTGTTCACGGTCAGGTGGCGTTGGAAGTCCTCAGCTACCATAACACCTGCACAGACACGGAGGTAGCCGAATACAAGAATTCCTACAACATGTCGCCTTCGCCAGCACTGAACGAGTGAGTCTACTCCCGCTCTCTTTATCCGGCGTCAGTGTGGGATCTGATGCAGACATCATTAGCTTATTCAAGAGCGGACAAATCTATCCTATCCTCACATAACATTTGATGTAGATAGCTTGTATTGAGATGATAGTAAACACAAAATAATATATCGCGACACATTGATTGCTGAGCGAACGTGAGGTCCTCCTTGATCCAGTGGGAAACAAATCTACGTATGAGCGGCCCGACTGTAGCCATGATTTTCAGAGACCTAGTTCATCGCAACTACTCCGTTGATGTTTCTGAAAATTTACATGCAACACCGACTTGTGTACGATTCATATCTAACCAACCAATTTATTCACGACAAAGTGGGCAGATGAATGGATTCAAGCACAAACCAGTCCAAATTTGCATTCCAATCAGTTAAATAAACTGAAAAGCGGCTTTCAATCTACTCAATCGTTGAAATAACCAGTAATACTAAGTGGGACAAAGTGGGCAGATGAATATATATATATATATATATATTTAATATATATTTAATAAATAAATAAATAATAAAATTTATATATAAATGTATATTAATATTGTTTACTATATATACATTTCATTATAATATAAGTTTATATATATATTTAATATATATTTATATATAATATATTTTAGATATTATATAATATATATATATATAATATATAATTTATATATATATATATTATATTATGATGTATGTAGCATCCATGACAAATTGGATATATGATGGTGGAACAGAAAACCTTTTTATACAAATAAATAATTAAATACACAAAAGCTTCGGTTTCAAAGTGCCTTGATCACTGTGAAGATACATTGAGACATGTTTACAAAACATGAAACATGCAATAACCGTCCTAAAATTCTAGCTGTGAGTCAACGTGGGCTTGGTTCTATTTATGCACCGCCAATTTCGCTGCTGTCGATGACCATGTAATAACCACCCCTAAATTAATGTGGTTTCGAGTGATGATGTGAGCCCTCTAATATGTTGTAATTGTTGTTTTCTACCAACATTCTTTTCTACTATCCTAGTTCCATCCAGTCGGAAAGAATTGATCACCTTTTCAATATGTAAGACCCAATGCAATTTGAACACGTATGAAAACTTGACGTCGCTTTGCGAATGCTCTTTTAACTTTTATATTAACCCCCCTTCCTGTTTCCCTATCATAACTTTGTCCACCCTTACAGGTATTTCCGTATAAAACACCTTTTGAATTACTTGCAATCACTTTTCACTTCTTTATTGTTAACATCTTTGAATTCTTGGTTCCCGGTGTTTGTTGCGACTTTGATGTCGGACTTCTCTAATGTTTCGTTGCTATTACACTAGCCTTTGCTTGAATTTCGGTACAGTTATCCATCGTTTGGCCTTCTTGTTGGATGTTCCCTGTTTCGGTTGTTCGTGTGTTCTTGGTTCGTTTTCTTGAATTTCGTTCCGCTTTTTTTCTTTTTTGCTTAATTAGTGACCATCTTGGGGAATATTCCAGCTTTCTAAATGCTTCATATATATTCTAGAGGGTACCTAATAAAGCAAAAGAAAAGGCGGAACGAATCAAGAAACGAACCAATGAAACACGTAACAACCGAAGACAGAACATCCAACAGAAGGCAAAACGATGGATAACGATACCGAATTCGAAGAAGGATGATGTAATTAAGCCGGAAATTAGAGAAGTCCGACATCCCAGTCGAACAAACACGGAACCAAAATTCAAGAAATGTTAAGCAGCAAAGAAGTGAAAAGTGATGCAAGTGAAGTCAAAAGTGTAGTATACGAAATACCTTGTAAGGGGTGCGACAAAAGTTATGTAGGGGAAACAGGAAGGGGGTTAATATAAGGTTAAAAGAGCATTGCAGCGACGTCCAGTTTCATCGTGTTTCAAATGCCATTGTCTTACATATTGAAAAGTGTGATTATCTTCCCGACTGGGATGGAACTAGGATAATAGAAAAGAATGTTAGAAAACAAACAATACAAATATTAGAGGCGGCTCACATCATCACTCGAAACACATTTAATTCTAGGGGTGGATTTATTACATGGTCATCGACAGCAGCGAAATTGGCGGTGCATAAATAGAACAAGCCCACGTGACTTCACAGCTGGAATTTTAGACGGGTATTGCAGTGTTTTCCTGTTTTGTAAACATTGTCTCATATGTATCTTCACAGTGATCAAGGTTCATTGAAACCGAAAGCTTTGTGTATTTGATATATTTATTTGTATAAAAAGAGTTTTCTGTTCACCATCATATATCCAATTTGTCATGGATGCTATACATACATACATATATATATATAGGTAGAGTTTGATTCAGTCTAGTTCAGTTCAGCACTTGATTTTTCGCCGAAACTCGCGTGACCTTATCTCAGAGGGATGCAAATATAACACATTATTTCACTTTATCGTTGAACGAGCATTAAACCTTTTTGTCTGCATCTCAGAGGAGTGCAAAGATAAAAATATTCCTGTACTGCAGGCCCTATGGAAAATCAAACTCTATTAGAAAGATATATATATATATATATATATATATATATGTGTGTGTGTGTGTAGACATGGCCATACCATAAGTATAACTTGTTCAAATTACAGAAAGATTTAGGTATATTTTAGGACGAAAGCAAATAAAATCAATCAATGTCATCACGATGCTATCGCTTCCACCACCTCGACCGCTTACTATTTTCGGCAAGTCAAATTATTTTACAGCGCGCGCATCCCACGGCGCTACAATAAACACGGGAACGCTTTGAGCTTGCCGAAATTGAACAACACGAGGAGCCTACACCCACCCTCCTAGAAAAGAAACGATGAACAGATGGTTGCCGATGTTTACAAACTATAGATTGCCGCAGGGAAGACAATTTAAAGGCATGACAAGGAACGAGGGGGATAAGCAAGCAAGAGAGTCAAAGATGAAAGAAAAGCATGCTGAGTGACTGAAACGGCGCCACCTTAACACCAACATAATAGAAAGACACGGAAGTCTGTTTAACCAGTGCGTAGCACGCTGTCTGGTCGCCGGAAGGCCATTCCGGGATACAAACTTTTCACAGCGTCGAACCAAAATGAAGGCGCGGTTGCAAAGTCATAATTACAGTCCTGTAATACGCAGCAAATGGAAGGAAATTCGGGGTAAGACAAGAAAAAGAAGAGAAAATACTCGAAACATAAATACAGTGAGCTATGTGGTGCGTCTGGGGATAGCATGAAGAAGAAAACAATACACAGTACAATCATACACACACGAGGAGAGCCAACACAGTGCAACACAATGGATGCCCGAAGATCATCAAGACCGCGCAGGCAGTCTCATCTTCGCCGCGTTCAGCTGTAGCAGGCACACTCGATACCGCGCCTCGCCGCGCGATGGATACCCGCAGCACATCTAGTCCACGCAGGCAGTTTCATCTTCACCGCAATCAGCGGTAACACCACTCGACGACCACGCTTCGTCGCACTACCGCACCACCAGCAGAAGCCCCACCGCAATCAAAGGCCGTATGTCCCAGGCCTCGGAGAGCGGCATCGCAGCCAGAGTCAGGCCAACGAAGAGGGGACTCGACAGTAGCCAAGGTCACGGCAGACGACGAAGCGGCAGACTGGGCCGCGCCGGCGACCACACAGCGCCGGCGACTATACAGCACCGGCGACCATGCCGCGTAAGGGCGGCATTAAAGTACCAGGGCGCACGCCACGCCCGGGTGCTGGTGCCCGCGCCACGCCAGCGCCCGGGAGTGCGCCGTGCCGGGGGTCCATGGTGCACGGCCCCCCGCCCCCTGGCGTCCAGGGCGCATCCGACCGGTTTCCATGGTTCAGGCCGTACCAGCGGCGATCTCAGCACACCGGCGTCCAGACGCCACGCAAGGGAAGGCATGCGCGGGCCCCGCTACACAGATGAGGCTTCATAAGAAAGTCAAGTCAGAAGATGCACCCGGCCAGCAGCCGTGTTAAGCGGGCGGCGTCACAGCCAGTCAGAGTCAGATATCCGGGCCCGGGCCGCGGACATGCATGCGCAGAGCTCCGGTGCTCAGGCGGCATCACAGCGCCGGGGTCCAAGGTCACGCACTGCAGCACTATGTTCGCACGCGTTTCAATCACTAATAATGCGGCACCGGGTGTGCAAGGTTGTCCCAGGAGGTTGCCCCGGTCTGTGATCGCTCCCTGCCGCCGCTCTCGGCAGTGTCCGGTCATACTATCACCGTATCAGATCCTGGCGGGGCGCCGGGATCTACCACGCCGTCACAACAGCTGTCCATTCACTTGCGGTGACCACTGATCACACAAACTGTGAGCCATTTTAGGAGGAAACCAATGAATCGCTCACCTGCACCAAACAACGAATGCTCACTTCTGTCAGCCTTTCGAAAGGTTATCTTCAAAGTACGAAAGAAGGCGATCAACCAAGCCACCGAAGCCAACACAATACCTTGTCGCAATGTCTTGATACAGCATTCAGCAATGCATTTTACAAGCCACTTCGTACGTCGAGAGTCGAATTACTTCGTATTGCAGTCATCTGCTTCAGTAAAATGTAAATAAACCAATTGTGGAAATACTGACACCAGCAATGGCAAAATAAGAAGTAGACCAGAAATGATATCTAATGGGTTCCTTTACGGGCTATCACCATTTGTGGACATGGCCATACCATAAGTATAAACTTGTTCTAATTACATAAAGATTTAAAGGTATACTTTAACGACAAAAGCAATAAAATCAATTCAAGTCATCAACGATGCTATCGCTTCCACCACCTCGACTCGCTTACTCTTTTTTCGGCAAGTCAAATATATTTTACAGCGCGCGGCACCCACGCGCTACAATAAACACGGGGCGCTTTGAGCTGCCGAAATATGACAACACGAGGAGCCTACACACACACACATAGTATATATATATATATATATTATATATATATATATATATATATTATATATATATATATATATATATATATATATATGTGTGTGTTACGGTCAAAATGAAAACTCGGTCAGTATGAATACTGCCCGGCCAGTATGCATACTGACCGATTTGCTAGGGCGGTATGAATACTGCCTACCGAGAACAGGGGTGGATGAAGAACGTTAGCTTAGGAGGGCCACCGGTGGCTTGGGAAAGGTGTAAAACCCAAAAAGTATAAAATAATTATGAAAACTTATCGGATTTCACCTGCTTATTATCAGCATTTAAAGCTAATCTAAAGCAACATTTCCATGTAAGAGTTGCTTAGATTTGATTTTACATCAGAATATGTTACCATTTTGTTCCGATTGCAGACAATTTTTGGAGCGTCATAGCCATATTGCCCCGCCATTCTCCACAAGGATCCCCCTGGTCTGAGGAACGGTGATACTCTCGCTTGAGCGTCACCAATGCAGTAAATGAAATGGCAACGTTTGCAGGATCCATAATACATTCGCTTACGCACAGATAGACATACAGCGAGATATAGAGAAAGTGATGCGGAAATTAAGAGAGAAAGAGAGAAAGAGATAAAGAGAGAAAGAGAAAAAGAGAGAAAGGGAGAAAGAGAGAAAGAAAGCTAGATAGATAGAGAGATAGAGAGATAGAGAGATAGAGAGATAGAGAGATAGAGAGATAGAGAGATAGAGAGATAGAGAGATAGAGAGATAGAAGAATAGAGAGATAGAAAGAGATATAGAGATAGAGAGATAGAGAGATAGAGAGAATAGAGAGATAGAGACGATAGAGAGTAGAGAGATAGAGAGATATGAGAGATAGAGAGATAGAGAGATAGGAGAGATAAGAGATGAAGAGAGATAGAGAGATAGAGAGATAGAGAGATAGAGAGATAGAAGATTAGAGAGATAGAGAGATTTAGAGAGATAGAGAGAATAGAGAGATAGATGAGATATAGAGATAGAGAGATAGAGGAGATAAAGAGATAGAGAGAATAGATAGATAAGAGAGATAGAGAGATAGAGAGATGTGAGTGAGCAGAGATTAGATGGAGGAGTGATAAGAAGTGGATAGGATGATGAGATGTTAGTAAGATAGATGATTTGAGAGGTGAGTCGTTGAGCGATTGAGGGTAATGGAGTTGCTAGTAGTAGTAGGTGTGAGTGTGGTTTGAAGAGTATTAGGGAGAGGGTGGAGAGATAGAGAGATAGAGAATAGAGAGATAGAGAGATAGAGATATAGAGAGATAGAGATATAGAGATAGAGATATAGAGAGATAGAGAGATAGAGAGATAGAGAGATAGAGAGATAGAGAGATGGAGAGATGGAGAGATGGACAGATGGAGAGATGGAGAGATGGACGTATGGAGATATGGAGAGATGGAGAGATGGAGAGATGGAGAGATGGAGAGATGGAGAGATNGTACTAGCTATGACTGTGGGATTTGCATGGATAGGTGTAGCTCAATTCTAAGTTCACTACCAAAGAGACCAGGAAATCGTCAAAGGCATTCGAGCAATGACCATCGAGACAGCAGGCTGGGTGCTCATGCGGGCCCCAAATGCGGATAATCTCCAAAGGTCACATACTGCCGCTGACTGTGTGGGGAGCATCGCGGTGGTGCGCTGCGTCGCTGCCGACTTTGGGCAGACGGAAACTTTCCACCAGAAGTGATCGGAGGATAACAGAGAGGGGCGGTAATCTGCTCTGGTGTGGCCGCCGCTGGAGTGAGAGAATTATTATACTGCTCGAGCAGAAACTGAAAAGGTCTAACAGAACAATATTTCGCGCCCCGCTCTAGAAGTGCCTGCAGAAGCGGCCGTGGTGTAATAAACGTAGAAGAAGGTGCCTTTTAGTTTTGTGCTGACATGAACGGTGGACCTTTGGTGCTCACCCGATTTCAGTACCAGAGTAACTGGGTTCGGCCGCACGCAAATGTGCGCTAAAGATAACCTATGCTCGCACACGCGACCAAGCTCATCTTAAGAGGGTGATTAGTCCTGAAATAAGTTGTCGATGTGCTCGACTGCGTGACCAACGAAGACGGGGGCATTGTCCAGTTAGTTATGCAAGTAGTGTCTGCAAACTGCTCTCATAGTCGAACTGTTGTTGGCAGCAGCCTGCAAGCGGACGAGCTCGCTCGCCGGTCATAAATATCTGTCGATGCGATGATCATTGAAGAAGACCCAGATGGAGGCATATGCTGCTGGAACCGCTCTTATCCCCGCTCTCCCTAAGTAAGACTTCAGAGATGGCGCGGATAGTCACGTCTCTCACTCACGCTTCTATTTCGGATCTGCTTAGGCAGCTGGTACTGAAGATGCGCTAATCAAGTAAGAGTTCTATGGATGTAGTAAAGTTGATTTATAAAAACACACGATCATTGGGTTTAGATATTATGGGGTTTTGATTAACTTCTGTGATTATTGAACATAGCATAGAGCTGGAGGTTGACCTACTTGGGTTACTTGTTGTAACCACATACCTGATTAACATGCAGGAAGCAGCCTACAGATATAGCATGGATAGAATTTTAATTAAATTAAGCACTACACGGAGATTCACACAGAATACGAGCTTTAACATTTTGTACAGGCACGAAATATACATATTATGGCATATCTATATCCACATATACATACATTTTAATGGTTTAAAATGTTTACAAGAAGTAGGCCGCATACGAATGGATAAATTTTGCGATAAATGTTTCATGAGAGCACTCTACGCTCTACGGTGCCGTAGGGCGAGGGTTAAAACTATTTTTTTTCGCAAATTAGTCCATCGTGAAAGCGGCTACAACTAAAACATTTCGAAACATTTCAAAATGTTTTACAACATTTCGCGCAAAATAAGCCATCGTGAAAACGGCTAATGCTTACGTATATATTGGATGGCTGTGATGAACATTGTGTATTGAAAAAGATGGAAAATATAGCCTTTAAAAATACTGTTTTTGCTTGTTTTTGTTTTAGCCCCGAAGAAGCCGCAACACGATGTTTTTTTCGTTATATTTTGTATCATAACATGAGCAAATGCTATATTTCCATCTTTTTATAATGCTTACTATTAACATAACTATATTTGAACGAATGTTTTGATCATTTTTTTTTTACATACAAATAAGTCTTGAAATACAAAATTGCATGTTGTTATGACTGACAATATGCTGTGATTGATTGAATTGTGAATTAATATGTATAATATGTTTTAACCTGCGCCTCCCTGGGGTCTCAAGCCGAACGCACCCCAATGGGGGTGGGGGCTGATGATTCTGCTCCCTCGTTATCTTCCGAACCAATAACCGCAGCGAGACGCGCGCAAGGCAACAATCGAAATATTTCAATGATACGTATCCAAATCATTTTTTCTTCTTCTCTCGAAATAAGGTCACATGTCAGGTCACGGTTAGGTTAAAGGTATATATATATATATAGGTATATATATATATATATTATATA
Organism: Semibalanus balanoides; assembly: GCA_014673585.1. Taxonomy (NCBI): domain Eukaryota; kingdom Metazoa; phylum Arthropoda; class Thecostraca; order Balanomorpha; family Balanidae; genus Semibalanus; species Semibalanus balanoides. The sequence continues at coordinate 44,778 of VOPJ01013238.1, read as the reverse complement.
TATACCTACTTTTATAATATATAATAATTTATAATTAATATATATATAAATATATATATATATGATATTTATATATATATATGAATTAATATATTATTATATATATATATATATATATTATATATATATATAATATATATATATATGGATATATGAATGGTAAACAGATAACTCTTTTTATACAAATAAATATATTAAATGCACAAAGCTTTCGTTTCAATGAACCTTGGATCAACTGTGCTATATCATAATGAGACATGTTTACAAAAACATGAAACACTGCATAACCGTCTAAAAAATTTTATAGCTGTGAAGTCCACGTGGTCTTGTTCATTTATGCACGTGGCAATTTCCCGCTGCCGTCGATGACCATGTAATTAAATCACCCCTAGAATTAAATGTGTTTCGAGTTATGAATGTGGAACCGCCTCTAATATTTGCATTGGTTTGTTTTCTAACATTCTTTTCTAATTATCCTAGTTCATCCCAGTCCGGGAAGATGATCACATCTTTTCGATATGTAGACATATTGAAAAAACAAAAATTTTGGGGGAAAAAACAACGAAATGAAACTTGAGTCCGCTGCGTGCTCTTTCAACCTTATATAACCCCGCCTTCCTGGTTTTACCATATCATATACTTTTGTCGCACGCCTTACAGGTATTTCGTATACTAACACTTTTACTTCACTTGCATCACTTTTCAGCTTCTTGCTGCTTAACATTTCTTGAATTTTTGGTTCCGGTGTTTTGTTGCGACTTGAATGTCGGACTTCTCCTAATGTTCGTGCTATTACAATCAGCCTTCTTCGAATTCGGATTATAGTTATCCATCGTTTTGCCTTTTCTTGTTGGATGTTCTGTTTCGGTTGTTCGTGTTTTCCTTGGGTTCGTTTCTTGAATTTCGTTCCGCTTTTTCTTTTTAACTTTATTAGGTACCCTCTGGGAATATTCTAGCCTTCTAAAATGCTTGTATATATGGTCGATTTCGTCGTTCAGATATTCTTTGTCAACAAATTCTGAATGCTCTCAAAAAGAAGCCCGATAACATGCCAACTCTTAACACGGATCGCTTGTGTGCCTGAATAGAAATTGGACATAAATCTGTCCTTGTTCGTTGGGCTTTCTGTGCAACTTTCACGACAAGGAAGATTAATGTCCATTTTTATTCGGCACACAGCGACCGTGTTAAGAGTGGCATTGTTATCGGCTTGCTTTTTTAGAGTCATATTCAGAATTTGTGACAAAGAATATCTGAACGACGAAATCGACCATATAAATGAAAGCATTTAGAGGCTAGAATATCCAGAGGGTATAAAAGTAAAGCAAAAAATAGGTCGGAACGAAATCAAGAACGAACCAATGAAAACACGAACAACCGAAACAGAACATCCAATAAAAACAAGAATGCAAAACGATGGATAACGATACGAATTCGAAGAGACTGATGTAATAGCACGAACATTAGAGAAGTCCGACATCAAAGTCGCAAACCAACACCGGAACCAAAATTCAAGAATGTTAAGGCAGCCACAGAAGTGAAAGTGATGCAGTGAGTTAAAAGTGTAGTATACGAAATACCTTGTAAGGGGGCGACAAAGTTTGTTAGGGGAACAGGAAGGGGGGTTAATATAAGGTTGAAAGAGCATCGCAGCTAGCGTCAAGTTTCATCGTGTTTTCAAATGCATATGGCTTACATATCGAAAAGTGTGATCATCCTTCCGACTGGGAATGGAACTAGGATAATAGAAAAGAATGTTAGAAAACAAACAATAAAAATATTAGAGGCGATGCACATCATAACTCGAAACACATTTAATTCTAGGGGTGGATTTATTACATGGTCATCGACGTTGCAGCGACTTGGCAGTGCATAAATAGACACAAGACCACGTGACTTCACAGCTAGATTTTTAGACGGTTATTGCAGTGTTTTCATGTTTTGTAAACCATTGTCTCAATAGTACTGGACAGTTTTATCAAGGTTCATTGAAAGCCGAAAGCTTTGTGTATGAATATATTTATTTGTATAAAAAGAGTTTTCTGTTCACCATCAATATATCCAATTTGTCATGGATGCTATTATATATATATATATATATATATACTATAATATAATTTGGTGTAATTGGAAGCAGGTTGTTAGAGATACAAGTTTCATTGAACAACAGCGAAAGTTTTGCATTTGTTATCTTCTTGTTAAGGCTCTCATTGTTTCTAACGATCTTCTTGTTTTCTTCATTGTGGTTGAAGATAATGTTTCCCAAACTCATAGTTTCACAAAGTAATATGAGATGAGACATTTTAATGACGATATCATACATTTCGTGTGACTTCACACATTTTCATTGAATATTGTTATGCTACATGATTACAGTTGGCTATACAAATTAACTACATTTTGAAATACATTTTTGAAACACGCATAGTAAAGAAGAACAATTTCAGAACAACATGATACACTAAATCACACTGGTGCTGCCTCCCGCGTTCGGTTTATGGCGGGGGCACCTTCATACAGTTGTAGCAATCCGCGGGCATTAACTTGTCGGTTGGTAGTTGGCTAACATTTCCGGATGTACACTGCCTCTAGTACATGCAGCTTTCTTCTGTTTGATTCTTCTTTTAGTATACAAATGTTGCTGGCGATGTCTGTCCGGGTGAGGTGGTCTCCGTGGTGGTGTGTGTTGCTATGTGTTAACAAACCAACCTGCGGTAAGTGCATTGTGATCCTGCGGCTGAGTGTTGTTGTCGTGTGCCCGATGTAACCACTATTGCTATGGAGCGCGCAGTTATATATATATATATATATATATATATATATATATATAAATTAGCTCTTGGGGTCATTTGTTCCATCCAAAGCCTTCGATTGAGACTATTTTTGCTCAAAGCGCTCTCAAATGTATATTGAATCTCCCATGCATGAAGCAAAACAATACATTGTATGCAAAGGTTAATGTCAAAGTCGGGTCCTTAAAGGTCACTGTTGGCAAGAGGTTTACGAAAGTCATGCGACACATGTCTTAAGGGTAACTTTACACGTATAGTTCGATAGAAGGAACCATTTTCACAACGTAACACCATAAAAGGTGAAAGTCTGGTGGTCAAATTTTGAAATTGAATAATCGAAATAAAAAAGACGTGTGTATTGATCAGTTTGGTCTCAGAAATACAGCTGGGGCATTTATTTATCTATATTTTGTCAATGCAAGTCAAAAACGTAATTTAAAAACGTCATGAGATACTTATATTTGGGGAACCATAACTCAGTCAAAAATAAATACATTGCTTTGAAATTCGGATTCGGTATCTTCCATACTTGGTTCTCTCAAATATATCCGGCTTTTTAATATCTTAAAAACTGTTTTCATGATAAATTTTCATTACAAAAATTGAGGGTTCAAAATCTCAAAACTGTGAAAATTCGAAATCGTCATAATGAAGACCGTGTCATTTCCCTCCTTTTGTTTCTTTTTGTTTGTGATTTGTTTCAAAACTCCATTTTCTACTATTTGTGAAACATTTATCGTTATTCCATCAAAATATGGCATGACATGACGTCATTAAAATGCCATTATCTCCCAAAGTACTCAATCAATTGCATTTATTTTGTTTTTATCGGACGTAAAATTTATGTAGCATAAGGTACTGCAAGTTTCATATTGATATCTGCAATAGTTTTCTAGTTGTTGAGAACATCTGGGAGGGAGCAGATTATGTCCCCAAGCGGGGCGCGGGCTAATCCTATTCCCTGCGGGGGGCAGATTCTGCCCCAGTAGTTTTTAAGCTGGTGCTTCTGAGCCGTTACGTCTATCGTCTTGAAACTTTTGAACGTTTTCTAGACTTGAATAACGCGTGTTGTGTCAAAAATTTTGAAGAAAAAATCGGTGCAGCAGAGGGGGGCAGAGGATCCAGGCTCATATTTTTGGGAGGTCGTTACGAATACGGTTGTGCGGGACATACTTCCTTCGTAGTTTGCGGTGAAATAAAAGCGTCAGAAACTATGTCGCTGCTATATTCATCATACATTCTTTGATTATACATATTCTGGGGCAGAGGCGCACTTGGTACATAAAATGGGAGGCGATATCCTCCGTCAAAATAGGCCCAACTACAAATAAATTAGTAAGATGACAAGAGGCGTTCCGCATATGGTGCCCACCACGTTGTTTACCTGGATCAGCCTATGCGCAATATATTACATTTAACCAATTACAGCAAGAAAGCCCACATGTGACGTTCCTATCCTACCAAACATTCACGAACAGCACATATTTTCATCTGAAAATCCCACAAATTTTCATCCTTGAGTACGCCTATGATTTTTAATTTTGGTACTTGTCCCTGCCATATGTTGAAGAACATTACATGGGAAGCTAAAAACCGTTTCGTGCATGAAAATTGGTAGAATTACATGTCCGCAATGACCTTAAAAAAAGTATTTTTTTGTCCCCCATTTTTGAACAAAAATAAATTTGGGGTCCAAAATAAAAATATCGTCACGAAGAATCGAATGGTGTTTGTCTCATCGAAATCGGCCAAGCGGTTCTCGAGATCTCGGGGGGGGGGGGCAGAATCTGCCCCCGCAGGTTAACGTAATTCTGACCGCCCGCAGGGAATAGGGTTAACGAACAAAGACGTGCACATATATGTGTAACATACCTCTAAACTGTGCGTTAAAGCATTCGATGCAAATGCTACAAGGACAAAGTAGACCAATAAGTAGCACCAGCAAAAACCTGTGTCCATAGCAGCATGCTCTTCAGTTCTTCACAGCCATATACAATAACATACTGCACGATGCAGCCATATCATTTATTGCCGGGTTTCCCACTTGTTCATTCGTATTACAGTTCCAAACGCATTTCAAAGCTTTACTTCACGTCTGCTTTTGGACGGTCATTTGTCAAAAGCATATTGCAAGAGAGATCATTAATATGTCGCTGAGTACATTTGTCAGACGTTCATTTCCGGAATGCTCCAGTTGTGACATGCGGCGTGAGCCCTTTCAAATGCTATATATGACTCATCTAGGGCGTCGAGGAAAGCTAGCCATATTGCTGTTCAGGAGTAGGTACAGTTATTAGGCTGACATGCAAGCAAATTGTAATGCTTACGAATGTAAATAAACGGGGAATAATGCGGATATCTCACAAGTTGCAAGTCTATGTTCAGGAGCATCAGCACTAGTCGTGTGCGTGCGTGCGTGCGTGCGTGTGTGCGTGCGTGCGGGCGGGATGGTGCGTGTGTGCGTGCGTGCATGCGGGATGGTAACTCCACCACCTATAACTGCTTAGCACTCTTGGAATAATGGTAGACTTTCCCACTTATGCCTAAATATGCAGTCCTCTGTAACAAACGCAGAGAACAAATCCTTCCGATAGGAGTGTCAAGACATGCAGCCTGCTAGGTATATCAGCGCTTGAGTTCGTGTCCAGTGAGGCAGCTGAACCAGCTCCTCATCTTATCTCTAGCTTTAGCGTGATGCGGCCTTCACCTCTCCTAACTCCTCTCGTCTGGGCTCCTTATCTGAAAGACACCCTGAGAGATAGGCGGAAGGAGACTTAAAAACAAAAGATAAACATGTACATCAAAACGGTTGAGTTGGTGTATGCTGGAGTTTGTGCAGACGTGATCTGAGCGGCACGGCTGTGTGTCGGCGAGGGAGCCGTGCCAGGCACATGTGGCGCCACCACGCAGAGCTTGTGATAACTGGCCCAGACCCAGCGCTAACGTCTATTCACGTTCCCACCGTGAAGCAATCGTTAATGCGTTGATCTCCGCTCATCCGTTTTGTTCTTGTTGTGAATAGCAAAAAAAGGTGGTACGCAGCGCCGTGAAAATCAGCACAGCTGTTTACGCATTAATTACCTACATTTGTTTTGTTTTGTTTTACCTCGGGTCATATTAGGTGAGGTCACCAGGCCTGGTCACGTGACTCCACCTTCAAAAAGTTTGAAGGTTTGCCACAGCCACAGTTATTAGCCAAACAGTTTCAAACTATCAGGATTTCGTGAGGCCATAAGTGGCTATAATGCCTTTATATCGGATTTCGTTGTATATCGGTGACCTAAGATCGAATCAATACAAACCATAGCCTCATAATATCAAATATATTAATGAAAACGAATCAAAAGAGATAAAAAGACGACAGTTATCCTACATGCGCTAGCGCTATCCTACATGACCTAAGATCGGTTCAATTTCGTGACCTCATTCAGAAAACGTCAGTCGAGGTCAAAATATCTGCAGAAGCCACCGCTGTCACCTGTAAACACCTTGGCAAATGCTCCTGAACAACAAACACTCGGAAACTGCACATGTAACAAGGATCGATACTACAGGACGCCAGTTGCGCCTGACATGACCTCGAGAAACAGGTCATAGGTCACGGGTCACGAAAGTTGGAAGTTACATATTTTCAGAGTACGAGTATGTGTCAAATTGTCCAAAAGTAGGGTAAAATCGCAATAGTTTTGTTTCATCGCAATCGGTTGATATCTACGTGAGTTATTTTGGAAAAACCTGGGGGGGTTGGCATCCACCCCCTACTTGGGCGAGGGTTAATAGTGCCGAATGCAGCTTCCGCTTAGCTACCATCACCAAATAATAGGACCAGCCAATAACGGTTCATTCGGAATGCGTCTCGTCTCATTAAATGCACCGGCTGACATTATACACGCAATCTCTGCTCGGAAGACTTGTGCCTGAATCCCGAAGTTGGATCTAGGATTCCAGTGGATCCCTCGGTATAAAATGCATGAAGATCTTGGATCCCAGCGGATCCCATTGCGTAAAATGCATGACGATCTGGGATCCTTCTGGATCCCTCGTCGTACAATTCTTCAGGATCTGAGATCTCAATGGATCTCTAATATAAAACAAGCTTTACATTTTGAAACACAACATTCGGGGACTCGCATCAAAATTTGTGGTCTCTATTCTACGTATATAATATTTACTATGTATATAAATGGTACCTGCAAATTACCTTGTAAGTTGTACTTATTAGCAAACATAATATTGTAATCAATTTTCAAATATTACAAATTTAGCAAGACGTAGGTATCAAGGCCCAGCGTGCCTGGATCCCAAACCTGGGTCTGGAGTCCCATTGGATTTCTCGACCTAAAATATAACAGGATCTGTGATCTTCGTGGATCACTCGGCTTATTGTTTCCCTGGATATGGTGTCCCATGTGGATCCTGGGATACAGGACACAGAGATCCAGATCTCAGCTGGATCCCGGATCCAGGCAAATGTCTGCTGCTCGGCAGCAAATTCGTGGTGAAAATGAGATAAGTAAATGGGGGAAATATCATGCGTTACCGGTTACTGTGCTAACACCAATGTGAATGTTTGGATTCCTTCAGCAGAAATAGCAAACAACACTGATGGTATTGATTTATGGAAAGCTTCCGTGGACCACTTTGATATTGGAGTTACTCAAATGTGGATTTGCTCAACACAAAATGTTGGAACGCTGTGACAAACATAGAGTTTTAGGGAAACATGAAGCGTTTGTGACACTTCCGAATATTCCGGCTTACATAAGACAATGAATTCTTATAATTATACGAATAAAACAATGTTATATTTGACACAAAAGCGGCTGAACATTTGTCTCCGCCCAGGCCTTCACATCTAGGAAATGCATTTAAGTGCATCCCCGTCTCATTTAAGCACGTTAACTTGAGAAGTGGTCTCTGGGCGTCGCAGTGTCGCCGTCCGTTATCCGTCGGTGGAGTCTGAGGGCGCGGCGGCCCCTCCCTCGCGCCCCCCGTGGCCGGCGGTCGCATTANATTGCCACCCTGTGGGCTGTTTTCATTACTGATGCAGGAAGACTTGATCTATGATGTTTAATTTATAATAAATGCAATGTCGAGCGGTAGCATTGTTGCGTGTTGTGTAGAGCGGTAAGGCATGGTGTGTTGTGTCGAGCGATCATGCGTTTTGGTGAACGGCAATATATCGTGGGTGTGACGAGTCCCCACGGCCCACCCTCTAGGCCCCGCCCTTCCCCAGCCAGGGTCAAGCACCCAGCCGGTCGACGGCTCGCACGCCCGGCCGGTGGTGCGTGGCCGCCGCTTAGTGCGGGGCGGGGCCGACTATAGCAAAAAAATGAGTAACAGCATGTGCGATGATGATCGTATTATGATGATTGATTGAAAGACATGACTGTACTGTCAAAAAAAAAAAAAAAAATGCATATTCATCTAACAGAAATCCTCATATCGTAATGGGTTTACAGGCACAACTATTTAACTGTTTTATTCTGCTGTCAATTTGATTGTATAACTTGTCTCCACAGATAATATAGCTGCAAGTACTACTCACAGCACAAACGCCAACTGTACCTGACGTCTCCGCGACAGCGATGTCCGAGGCCGTTAGCGCTGCTGGCCCGGCCGCGGCCGGCGCCGCGTTGGACGACGCAGACAGCATCGGCGAGTACTCCGGCTCGTTCGACTCGGACTCGTCGGAGGAGCCGGTGGACGAGCCGCACCTCAAGTACGAGCGGATGGGCTCCGACTTGGCGCTGCTGCTCGCCAACGAGCCGGCCACCTGTCTGTGCGTGCACCCGAAACTGGTGCTGGTCGGTACCGGGCCCGGCCGCGTGCATGTGTTCGACCACCTCGGCAACCGTGTCCGACCGGCTCGCCAACCACACTCGCTCTCCGTCAACCAGATCAGCGCTGACGAAGCCGGAGAGCACGTGGCCAGCTGCGCAGACGACGGCACCGTCTGCATTCACGGCCTGTACTCAAGTGACAACAGCCACAGCCTGTTGTTCGACGCGCCGGTGAAGGCGTTGGTGCTCGACCCGTTCTACTCCCGTTCGGGCTCCGGTCGGCGGTTCGCCGTCGGCGACAGTCGCGTCCTGCTACACGAGAAGACTTTCCTGTCGCGGCTGCGCGCCACCACGATCCACGAGGGCGACGGCACGGTGCAGGCGCTGAGCTGGCGCGGCCCGCTGATGGCGTGGGCGTCAGACGGCGGCGTGCGGGTCTACCACACGGAGCTGCGACGCGTCATCAGTCTGATTCGCTGCGACGTCGGCGAGCGGCCGGCCAACCACCGCTGCCACCTCTTCTGGCGCGATCCGCGCCGCCTGCTCGTCGGCTGGCGGCGCTGCGTCCAGATGGCCGTGGTGCGCGAGCCGCGCGACGCCGAGGCCCGCCCTTCCGGTGCGGGGACACACATGGAGATCACACACATCTTCAGCACAGAGTTTCTGATCTGCGGCCTGGCGGCGTGCGGCGACGAGCTGGTGCTTCTGACTCAGAGCGAGACGGAAGGCGCCGGTCCGCGGCCGCGGCCGCAGGTGCGCGTCATCCGGCCGCTGCCGGAGGACTACCAGGAGCTCTCCACCGACGAGCTGACGGTGCGCGGCTTCCAGAATTTCTCCTCGAACCAATACCGACTCGACTGTCTGCCGGACGAGGGGACGTTCTTCGTGCTGGCGCCGAGCGACGTGATCGTGGCTCGGCCGCGCGACACCGACGACCACTTGGAGTGGCTGCTGGAGCACCAGCGCTTCGAGGAGGCGCTGCGCGTGCTGCAGGCGGCAGGCCAGACCGTGCGCCGCCACTGCCTGCAGGACGTCGGACGGAAATATCTCGACAGTCTGCTGCAGGAGGAGAAGTTTGAGCTGGCGGCCTCGCTGTGCCACACCATCTTCGGCCGGAACCGGGCGCTCTGGGAGGAGGAGGTGTACCGGTTCGCCGCGCTGCGCCAGCTCAAGGCCATCAGCGGATACCTGCCGCGCGGTGACTTCCACCTGGACTCCACCGTCTACGAGATGGTGCTGTACAACTTCATGCGGACGGACCAGGCCGAGTTCCTGCGGTTGGTGCGCGAGTGGTCGAAGAGCCTGTACCACTGCGGCGCCGTGGTGAACGCCGCACTCGAGCAGCTGCTGCATGACGCCGACAACCCGTGTCTGCTGCAGGCGCTCGGCCTGCTGTACACCCACCAGTGCCGCCACGACAAGGCACTCGCCATCTACCTCAAGCTCGGACACCCGAGCGTTTTCGACCTGGTGGCCAAGCACGACCTGCACGCGGCGGTGGCTGACAAGGCAGCGGCGCTGGCGCGTGTGGACGAGGCGCGCACGGTGGAGCTTCTGACGGACCGGCCCGAGGAGGCGCCGCCGGAGCGCGTGGTGGCCGATCTGGCGGCGGTGCCCGGTGTGCTGCACCGCTACCTGTGGCGGCTGTACCAGCGGCACCGCGACCTCAGCGGCAAGTACCACGACCGGCTGATCGAGCTGCTGGCCGACTACGACCGCGGCCGGCTGATGGAGCTGCTGCGCGCCAGCGGGGAGTACTCGCTGCAGCGCGCACTCTATGTCTGTCAGACGCGCATGCTCATCCCAGAGACGGTGTACCTGCTGGGCCGCACCGGCTCCACGCGCGAGGCGCTCCAGCTCATCCTGAGCCAGCTGGCGGATATCAAACAGGCTATCGCCTTCTGCAAGGAGCACGACGACTCAGAGCTGTGGAACGACCTGATCACGTACTGCCTCGACCAACCGGTCATGGTCAAGGAGCTGCTGCTCAACATAGGCACGCACGTGGACCCGCGCCAGCTGATACGACGTATCGAGGACGGCCTGGCCATCCCCGGTCTGCGTGACGCGCTCGTGCAGATCCTTCACGACTACAAGGTGCAGGTGGGCCTGCAGGACGGCTGCCGACGCATCTTGGTCAGCGACCGTTTCCAACTGCACGCGTGGCTGCGGCGGAGCGGAGCGCGCGCGGTACCCGTGGCGACGGCGGCCGTGTGCTGCGTGTGCGGCGGCGGTCTGCTGCACCGCGACCCGGCCAAGGCGGCTGACCTGGTAGTGTTCTACTGCAGACACGCGGTCCACCGGGGCTGCCTGTCGGCCGGGCGGCCCGCCGCCTGCCTCGTGTGCCGCAACGAGCAGCGTAACTCCTACCGATGAGCTCGCAATGTGCGCGAGAGGTGAGAACGGGAAACGCTTGTAACTGTGTGCGGGAGAACTTTCCATAAAGGCTGTAATCTTGTATTATGTTAGTGTGACAAATTATGTTTGATGTGTGGGGAGAGCCATAAGCAAGCTAGTAACAGCATGTGAATATGTGCCCATTTGTTTAAGCCAGGTTTATCGTTATATAGCAAGGACGATGATGTGGATGATATGTGTGCTCAATAATTTGTTTGTGGACATGAGTATTGAGTACCAAACTGCACTTTCTAATGTTTTATAGGCTCATCGATCCTGATTCTAGACAACTTACAGCAGGGTCCACCGGGGCTGTATGTTTCTGGGAGTCAGGTACACATTTTCTGTGTTATCTTAAACCATTTGTTCAATTGTGGAAGCATGTGAACAAATTATTTGTGCTTGAGTGTCAATATCCTTGCCCCCCAAACTCAATATATTTAAATACATATGAATCTTCCAAAGTTCCTCTGAGAGCAGTGCATTGCCCAAAGTAAGGCATATCCTTGCTGTTGGGTTGAAGTTTCAACTTATGAGATCAGGAGACCAACAAGTAACACTGCTCCCCAAACTTATTCTTCTGAAATATTTGAATAATCGTAACCAATAGATGATATCCTTTTCACGTCATCACTGAGCAGTGCTGAGTGCAATCAATGTTTTGAACCTAGTCACATTTTTTGCTTTTATTGCAACTAGGAGTATGATGACTTACAATTGGTTTAGGTCTGTGTATTTCCAGTGGATGGAGGGCATTCCTTTTGGTGGTCAGTTGTCAGTGTAAGCATCAACCTTAACTTAAAAATGATTTAATTTGAATCATATTTCAGTACAAGCTTTTCAGCTACTATAAAAGAAAAAAGCATACAACGCTCAGTGTATTACACACAAATATGACAAACAATTGCAAATCAAAAGAGGAATGCTCCCTTGATATCTCCTGGCTGCATAGCAACCACCCACATTTCAAAATAGAATGTGAATAGTGAGGCACAGATTCATGATGGCATAGGAGTATCAGCTTCATTGCTTGCTTTGAAGACTTCAGCTTTTTCCTGAAAATGATAAATGTGAGTTATTCACCAAGCTGTTTGCAGTACCTACCTACAGTCTAAACTCCTTGCTGAGTAATGAAGCATAAAGTAAATACAATTGGTATAAAATATTACAAAGGTTGCTCTGACAACATCAGCTGCATGCTGAAAATGCAAACACAAGTTATATACCACATTGTTCCTTGTTAATAGGATTGAGTGCAGAATACAGTCAGCCATCCAACAGCATGCATTAGCAGCTGTAAAACAGCACAATATAAGGCCCAAACTGAACCACTTAAGCACCTAGGTATAGACTTAATATATTTGTGAGTACTAGGTGAGTAAACCCATTACAGACATCACAAAGCCCTCATTTCTTTAAGAACATGACAATGAATGGTTAAAATACTATAACACATGAACTTACCTTAACCTTGTCTGCTATCAGCTGTGTGAGATCACTCAGACGAACTAATGCCTCTCGCAATATTTCAACTGCTGGTTTCTTGTACGTTTGGATGCGCAGGTGCACCTCACGCTGGGATGGGTGTGGTATTGTGTATCCACAAAATTGAACATTCTTGTCTTTCAGCAAGACCCAGCGCAAAGAATTTCCAAGCGTGTGATCCTCACCATGCAAGATGAATGTCTTTATTCTGTCATCATCCCTGTCATCAGCCAATATTTCAATGAGACTTGTATCCTTTGCAGTATCAGCAGCCTCAGGGGTGTTGAACTCCATTTCACAATATATTTGGCTCAAGTTAGGCACCTCTATCAATCGAAATTGCAACGCATAGCCACAAAAATCGAACGCAAAATTCGTGTTCACGTCTGAGCTCCACGTGGGATACCGTCGCGACTCGCGCCTGTAAACACCCCAAAAGCACGGTAGATACTTGTGTATATACAAATCCCAAAACCAATAGTAAAAAAAGTTAATCCATTGCTCGTCCCTAGAGCGTCATTAATGACTGAGTTAGTCATTTCCACAAATGATGATGTGGCGAAGCCGGAATTTAATGTTACGTCATAAGCCCAAAGTAGTTGAGTGTGATAAAGTAAAATCTAAAATATTGTTAAAATTTTAGAAAAAGTGCCAGCATTGCCTAAACAATTGGAAAAATTAAAATTATTTGTAAAAAAACTGTAAATGAAATCCAACATATTCTGTTCATTTACAACATATTCATTCTGTTCTATGCCATTTGTTCGTTTGAAAATAACCAATTTCATGAGTCGCCATGTCATTGGTCGAAACCAGAGAGACTGACATTGCATCACAAGCCCCATTCAACAGCTCACGGTGGTAGTAGCTATTTATACAGACCTCAACCTTGGCAGTAATGACAACTCCCTACGCTCCTCAATATTAGTAAAGTAATCTTGCCTCAATCCGCTGCGCGGTTACTCCCCCAAATTTTCCTTTGATCTCATCTCTCGGTCGATTCGGCATCCCAGGAAAGGTAAGGTTGAATGCGATAATAATGTAAAATATGCATTTCTATGGTGTTTCATAATTATATTTCCGTTGTTAGCAGCAAAGTGAAAAGAGTCAAGGGCTTTGTTAACCCTGAGCTGAGAGAGCATTACACAATTTAAAAAATGTCACCGACTCTTTTCAAAATCACTTCCTTAGGCCAGTAAGCACTTAGTTACTTTTTGGGGGAGGTTTGGTAATCGACTTGTCTGATAATAAACCTANCATGCTCGTACTTCCGTGTTATCGTATGTTATTCATTAGATCGGCTCTATCGAAAACTGCATTTAAGTTTTTGCTGATATTTTTGTTGTGTCAACACAAAATTGTCATTTAAAAGCAGGAAAAACACTTATTTTTAGTTTTAAATTTTGATTTCACAGTGTATCCAAGGTTCCATTTTAACTTAAAAACATGCATATTTTTAATATTTTGTTCTATCTCATTCGTCATTGCATCGTAAACATACGTCGTTTTCCGCGGGATGCCGGACTCCCTGCTGTAAGCTTCATACAAAGTTCCGTGTTTCGGTGCCGTTTATACCTCTATGTGTGATTGCACTACAAAACTATTATCATATTCTTAATCCATGGTCAATTCTGAACATTTTCATGTATGTTTCATATTTAAATGAAAAAATCACTCCGATCGATTATGGCTGGCTAGATCGGGCTTGTGGCCCATAGTGCAGCGGTGGCATATATTGTTCTGGGCATCAAATTGAGTTGAGGAGCGCTGATTTCCGACTCGTTTTCTGACACGCATCAGTCACGATTCGAATTAGTTGAACATTGACAAATCAGACATGCTTATCACCGAATTTTGACTTATATATATTTTAGATTGAAGCTCCATTATAATAATTATGTCACAGCATTTATTTAAAGAATAAATTGATTTCATCGAACCGATTCGCCACTATCACTTCCGATATCGCCACTTCCGATATCGTTGTTTACATCACAATGGTGATGTAAACAACATGTTTTGTAGTTCAGACCCCTCTGACAACCACTCTAATAAACAGATACGAGATGTTTCTGAGGGGATATTTAACTGTGATATATGAATAATTGTAGAATAATTGCAGAGCATACCCGTGGATTGTGCTTTAGTCCGTCATTATCAGGCGCAGATCCAGGCTTTTTTGTCAGGGGCGCAACATATAGAGATCGACATCAGCGGGATTTTATTGACGGGGGAGGGGGCGTCACGGAAATGTTGACCGGGGGCTGGGAGCGACCCGAGGTTCAGGGGGACGCGCCCTAGCGCCCCCTGTATCTACGCCTGAGTATCAAGCACCGTATCCACTTTATGATCATGGTGCTGGAACTCTCACCTTGTTCCAAGGGTTATTATATGGGGGCCGGTTGACTGTTTCGGCGGCCCGCCCAGGGATTTGAACCTGGGTCACCGGCACAGAAGACAGGAAGCCTGTCCCTGCGCCAGATCGCTTTCCTCCTACCTTGCCTACATGGGAGAGCCGCCCTGTTGTTTTGTGCGAGCGGCGCCGCTTATGCATGATACTCATTACCATAATTGTGTGTTAAAAATAAACTGCAGTCACCACTTAGAGTTATAATCATTAAAGCAAATATAAATATAAACTGGAATATTTTCTTAAGATATCAAATATGTTAAGATTATTTTTTTTCCAGTGACTCAGAACAAGCTTACCCCGCGAGTTATTGATGTGTATTCTGTAACGCGACTTACTGCCCCCTCCCCCCTCTGATCTCTGGAACTACTAAACCAATCTGAAAAATTCAAACAGCATTTGATAGCCCTGCACAATTTGTTGAAGGAAACCTAATGTTGTTAAACACAGGGTCACCAATGACGTCACAATAACAGGTCACGTCGAAGACAAAATGTTTGACCGGGTCATCACAGTCCGATAAATTGAACTGTCGCGCAAAAATGTGATATCAAACGCATAGGCAGTTGATAATCGGTATGATTTGTGTATCTGACACTTCTAAGTACCATTCTTAGCAGGTCATCCAAGGTCAAGAGGTCAAAATGCAGATTAGGGTCATTAGGAAGTGTAAGACATGCTCGGTTTTCGGGTTCGGGATCGGTTTTCGACAAGAACGCGAAAAAAGACCTTAGAACATTATCTGTTCCGTATAAATATAAAAAAAAAACGGAGATGCAATTTGTATGCATGGAAACGCTGTAGAGGTGGTCAAGTTTTGTCTTCTAAAGGTCGTAAGTCAGTCATTTTTGAAGATACCTACTTCAAACTTGCTACAAATATTTATTGGTCTTTTTCAATCATATAAATATTTCATTTTTGGTAAATTATGTATTTTTTCGAATTTTTATCAACAAAATTGTCTCTGTATTTCTCAACATTTTAAATTTCAGAAGAGCTTAAAAAATCCGAGAAAGCAGATTGATAACCAAGTCTATTTTCTGTCATTTTGTATATGAAAATTGGATGCATGTTAAGAAGCGTACTTTTGACAGCGTGGTCCGCAAACCATTATTTTTCAACAAAAATCGCAGCATATGACGTCACTCTTACGTCATTTCCGATTGACCTGTCATAGCCTTAACTTGTTTGGCAAGGGTTCAGCAGCGCACCTACCCGATTTATTGGTTGGTAACACTTCCAAAAGCCTCTTCTAGATGGAGACATCCCGCCACTTTTCCTTCACCTATGCATCCTTCAGCCAACATATGTAAAAGTGGTGTGAGACAAGGTACTGAAAGTTTGGTGACGATACCGCTGTTGGCTAAGGAAATATTGCAAAATAACAGGAGGGGGTATATAAATAGCCCCCCCCCCAGTAACTCGCGGGTTAACGGACTCCACATCGATGTGGACAAAACATCCTACCACTACGCCCAATTTCAGCTAAATTTGATGTCCAGGAAAATATATGCGCAGCGGGAGGGCTTACAGCGTGGTGAATGTGTATTGCTCAGACAGGGATTACTGACATTTTGTATCGTGATGCCATTTTCAATTCTAGTAATGTTGTTAAAATATAACTGTGCAATAATAGTATATTAAAATATGTAAAATCGTCACGGACAATCAATGCAAATCCAAGTTCAACTTTATTTCGCCGGACACCACCAGTGACCCACGGGGTGCCCCCGCAACATAGGCAAACCCAGAAAACACGACAGCTGCTGGTGGCGGGGCTGTACGGTAGGCAACCCCGCAACGCACGAACAAGCTGCTCAGCGCCCCTGTGGGTAGGCAACCCGCAAACGCACGACAGCTGCTCAGCGGCCCCTGTACGGGAGGCAACCCGCAACGCGAGCAGCTGGCTCAGCGCCCTGTGCGGTAGGCACCCGCAACGCAGACAGCTGCCTCAGCGCCCCTGTGCGTGGCAGACCCGCAACGCACGACAGCCTGCTCAGCGCCCCTGTACGGGAGGCAACCCGAACGCGCGACAGCTGCTCAGCGCCCCGGACGGTAGGCAAAACCCGCAACGCCGCGACCAGCTGCTCATGCGCCCCGGTAAGCGGTAGGCAACCCGCAAGCGCGAACAGCTGAATTCAGCGCCCCCGGACGGTAGGCAACGCCGCAAACTGCACGACAGCTTGCTCAGCCGCCCCGGTACGGTAGGCAACCGCTAACGCGCGACAGCTGCTCAGCGCCCCTGTACGGTAGGCAACCCGCAAACGCACGACAGCTGCTCAGCGCCCCGGTACGGTAGGCAACCCGCAACGCGCGACAGCTGCTCAGCACCCCTGTACGGTAGGCAACCCGCAACGCGCGACAGGGGAGTGGGCTACCACTCGCCGCAAAATCAATAATATGCACCAATAGCTGGTGTTGAAGTATTTGTAGTAAATATTTCAACAAATTGGACTTATAACATACATAATTTTCCATCAATTATCCCGTTTGCATAAGTCCATCAGCTGTTATTGTGCATTTACGATAAGGAAACTGGATCAACTATGAGGATTACTCGACCCGTTTACACAAGTGAACCGTCGGTGTTATCGTAAATGTGCGGTAGCTGACCCGGCTCCAGCACCCGTTAAAACAGGCCCAGTCTTTCCTGCCTTATTGATAGTTTAGCCACAGTACGCCATTTACGGAACGGGGACCAGACTTTCCAGTGCCGACCACCGGCAGGACCACCGCTGGCGTCTGCTCCGTAATTGATTGTAGGCACCAGCCGGCGGAATCGGTCACCGGGGCCCAGCGCTCGCTGTGCGCGCTGTCTTCGCCATTAAAGAAACGCTGCTCTTCCTTTGTGACATCAATATGCAAATTATTTGCTACCTAATATTTATGAGAACATTATAAACTGTGTATAATTTTTAACAAGCCTTAAGAATAAAACACATTAAAATGACTTCAAACAAATGAAAGAATACTCCATACGTTCCGTTGTCAGTTGTCTATCGTATATTTCCGATAGCGATAGCGGAAATTTACCAAAAGTCAGATCGCCAGTTTTGTCCCACCACGACCAGTTTACATGAACAAAAGATACGTGTTTTGTTGCGTATTACCGTCAGTATCGCTGGCTTATGCACACGGAGTCAATATTGCTAGTTAGTGGTGACAATAGCTTGCTGATAGCCTTACGTTTACTATGTGGAAACTATAAATGTTAAAATAGTAATTTACTTTTGTGTTTGTCATCACTCAATGTCAATAGCTAGTTAGTTCAAATCGACAAAGCAAATGTTCAGACAGTACACTCATAACATTTACACGTTTTAGTTACACCATGTCAGTTAACAAACACTATGGCTCACAGTGTGTGTGTGTTTTTTTTATTATCTCGCATGACGTTACTGGCGTATGACATGGTTGTCACGATTTTGGCTTCTATGCTTTTTTGTTTGTTACCTCACTTTTTTTTCTATAGAATACAAAGTGGGTGCCACTTTGTATATCGCCTATATTTGGCAGAAATGACAATAGTAAGGGTCCATTAACTAATGCTGTAAGCTAACTTATGTTAGCTTGCCTCTTCAAATTAATCGATTATGCTCCGTTTACCAGAAGGTACCGGATAATTTAATGCCATCATGGCGAGCAGATCCATCTTGGTCTCTCCTGTCTCTCCTGTCTCTCCTGTCTCTCCTGTCTCTCCCGTCTCTCCCGTCTCTCCCGTCTCTCCTGTCTCTCCTGTCTCTCCTGTCTCTCCTGTCTCTCCTGTCTCTCCTGTCTCTCCTGTCTCTCCTGTCTCTCATGTCTCCCTGCTCTCTGTGTCTCTCATGTCTCTCTCTGTGAAGGGAGAAGCAGGTAAGAATTGGCATAGGTAATAACTTATTCTGGTGAACGGGTATAGTTGGG
This sequence comes from Semibalanus balanoides, assembly GCA_014673585.1. Lineage (NCBI taxonomy): Eukaryota > Metazoa > Arthropoda > Thecostraca > Balanomorpha > Balanidae > Semibalanus > Semibalanus balanoides. Next base: position 26,008 of record VOPJ01013238.1, on the reverse strand, counting down.
TATTGATAGAGCCGAGTACAAAAGTTTGGGGCTGAATTGTCTGCTCTTTAATGCTGATTCTTATTGCATTACCTACACCCTTGCAAAAAAGACATCAAGCAAATGAGACAAAAACTATTTCGTTTTCTATGGGGGATAAGGGAGTGACAAAGTGAAACGAACACGAAAGTTGATTCTGGCCTCGAGGACGATGGATTACAAATGATAGACGTTGACAGTTTTGTTAAAAGTATGAAGTGACTTGGCTAAAAAGATTCGTACAATTCCAAAACATGATTTGGTCATTTTTGATACAAAAAGGAAGTACCTCCTGTTTCAAACTATTAATGTATTGGGAACAACAGCCTGCAAAAGTTAAATTAAAACTACAAAACCCTTTCTGGAAAGAAGTTATATCAGCCTGGAGCGATTTTCTGGGACTCATTCAACCAAAGCAGTGACCAAATAATAACTGAGAAACTTTGGTTTTCCAACGTTACAAAACGTATAGTAAGAACATGGGATTTAACGCAGGGACTTAGATTCATTAGCGGACTTACAAATAATACAACAGTAACGCTTTATAATAAAAATGACTTAGAAATTAGGATGGGATTCGAATGACGTTCCTTTGTTACGCCTTCTCTTATAAGAAGTCTCCAAATATAGCAAGGAGGGTCAAATTTATAAGGAATCGAATTATCTATCCTCTCACCCTATAAAATAAATGTATCAAGAACTGCCTTAGAATATCACAAATGGCGTTATAAAGAATATGTATGCGTCTAAAACACCAATACTGCAAATCGCAAAACAACCTGAAAGAGAAATGGATAGGGATATCAGACATTTCCAATCTGGGAGCATGCTGGATATAAGTTATTGCTACTAAGAACACATATTATTCAAGCAGTTCACTTTCGTTTAATATCAAGATTATAGCAACTAACAAATTTTTACACATTATCGGCAAAGCGGAAAGACAACTCCTGTTCCTTTTGTTCTGCTAAGGTGGAAACACTTTAAACACCTATTTGGGAGTGCATAGCGGTCCAACTTTCATTTCACAAATGTCGGACGTACTGAGATCGTACTTTGGACTCGTATTGCAACTTTAGTAAGAGAACATTTTTCCAAACCATAGGATGAATGTGAAAAAACCACACATAATAAATGCCTCCATCGCAAAACTGAACTATATAATTAGTAGCTCTCATCCACAATTGTAAGCTATTCAATTCAACAATTTTAGCAGCTTGCAATCTTAGAAGCCCACAAGGAGCTTTCACCCTCTGCTAAAAATTATCCGAAACATAAGACCAGTATTACGATAAGTGGAAACAGTTGAAATATTACCAAAACTAAATTATTGAAGATCCACAACGCACTCAAAGACCACGCTCATGCTCATACACTCACACCCTCACTTACAAGCATGTACACACACACACACACACACGAACTCGTAGATGTTAACTACACACGCAAACATACTTAGGTAATCATCTGTTCACTCTTGCCCCCCTCCCCTATTTATTCCGTATTTACTCAAAACATCCTCAGAGACATCCTTTCAGACGCTCGCCGCTGCTGATTTCCGTTCTCGGCTGGCGTCGGTTGCGCTTGCGCGGTGCCGGCCGTGGCGCGAGCTGCGGCTGAGTGGGGGATACCGTACGGCATAAACAACGGTGTCTTCCAACATACTATGGGCATCCCGCGAGGTGCTGCGCGTTGGAGAGAGGTCGTGCTGCTGTCGCGTGCTGTCGTCCCACTCGCTTGCTGTCCGCGCTGGCTGCCGCCCCGCTCGCCGTGCCGGCGCAGTTTCCGCTTCTCTTGCCGGTGCTGTGTGCTAAGATGCGTGAATGTAAGACCAGGTCATATGTGAAACTGTTTGTTTGTATGTTTTTCCTGATTTAAGTTTGAATTTGGCTAGAGAATGTCATTGAAGTGTTTGATGTGGTGCCCTATCAGGCACTCATGTGACACCCCCGCTCTAGCCCCCGGCTAGCCCGTGACCGGCCCTTGCGGTCTCGCGATTTTCGCAGGGCCGGTCGCCGGGCCGGGCGTGCGGAGCGCCAACGCTAACAAGTTGGCGGTTCGCACGCCCGGCAGGTGGACAGGGGCGCCCCGCGCGGATAACGCGCATATCGCGAGGCGGCGCGGGTGGGGTGGGTGCCTGTTCTGGTACGCCGGGGCGGTATCACCCAGGACCTCCCCGAACCCGGGCGCGTTACCCACAAACCTCCCGGGGCCGGGACGGTAATGCCTAAGCCCTAGTACCGTTCCGCGGCTTGGCCAGGCGGGCCACAGAAACACGGAGTGACGAGCATGTCAATGATGTCGGCATTGAGGTTGGCTGTAAATGTGTATTGCTTGTGTTAACATGATGCAGTGTTGTTGTAGTGTAAATAAATGAACAATATGAAAAAAGAAAAAAAAATGCTGATTCTTAGCCTGAACTTTTCACTCTGTATCTCACCTCCAAGCAATCCTAGGACCCTGCTTCGGTCTTACAATTATGCAAATTTGTGGACAGGTGAACCTTGTACAATCTTCAGACCACGCCCAATATTAAACACATGGAGAAGTTAGTGGAACTCGGTTTACTCTCGCAAATTGCATTTCTGGCTACGGTTTGCCGTTTCGCGCTAAATATAGAGAGCAGAACTCAATTATGGCATAACTGTCGAATCCGCGGTCAGCGCGGAGGGCATAATCAGTTTCCCAAGCCGATAATATTCTTTGATGAGCAGCGCTGGTGCACTGCTTTGCCTGGTTCATTGATGTAATCATACATTCAATTAAGTACGAGTTAATGTCTCTTATGGGTCATGACGAGACATGACTTTTGGGCCATTTCTCCACAGCCAAAACAGTTGGGGAGGGGGTCGAGACAATTTTCAAATAGACATGCTTAGAGTCTTCTTACAACGCTTATTGGGAGTTATTCACACTAGCTTCTAAAAAATAGAACCATTCCCTTCATTTTGTTTTCAGATTCACACCAGTTGCTGAAATATTTCAAATACCACAGGAATTGACTGGTAGCAAAAAGTTATCGAGTACATTCCCACAGAACATACCACTTCTAGAAGCATGGCTAAATAAATCCTATATATAATATTAGGGTGCAATAAAAATTGATTTTTGATTTTTAATGCGTGCGGGTGGTTTTCTGGTTCCATTCCCATCACAAATAATGCATGCATTTTTTTTTTAAACAAAAAATATTTATATTTGGAGGTCGCGAATCGAGGTCAAAGTTGAGATTTTTGGGGCAAATTTCAAGTTGATCAAATTCGTTTCTGAAGTCGTTGTTACACTATAATTGGATGATTAAAAGGCATTTATTAGCCATTTTGATATTGTTTATTGGTATTTCACTCAGATTTGGTCAGAGTATTAGCCCCTCATCGGAGGGGGGGGCATCATGGGCGGTGGGCTGGGCATCCATCTCCCATTCTATGTGGCCTGGCTAGCGGTCGTAGTCGACTTGCGGGCGTCGGGGTAGCGCTTCCTGTGGTCCTCAACGACCTGTAGGAGGAACTGGCGCTGATCCTCGTCCTTCGTGAGGGCCAGGTGTAGGCCTGGCTACAGCGCCAACCGCGCCCTCGCCTCCCCCCTCCGCCCCCTCCCGCCCCCGCGCCCCCCTGGCGCCCCCCTGATACCCCCCCCCCCCCCCCCCCCCCCCCCCCCCCTAAGGCGGAAGTCATCACCACCCGCAGCTCCCGGACACAGACTTAGCGGCAGCTTGGTGAGCTGATGCCTCCTTCCCCAGTCGGCATGGATCCTTGTTGAGCGAACCCCGGCCCCGGTCGAGGATCTTGAAGAGCTCTTGGACGACGCGTGAACGAATTCTTCGCCACCGTCTTGTTCGCGAGAGCGGCGCTCTTGATGTCCACTGCGACTTTGCGGGCGGGTCCTAGTCCTCTCCTCGTCCTCCTGCAAGTTCTATGGCTGGCACCATGCTCGCCTTGACCCGAGGGGAAGGTCGGGGTCGAAGAGTGCCAGAGCCACCAGCCGCTCGCTTCAGATACCACAGGTGCGTCTCCGAACACGTACTGTCGCCTTCGACAGCTCCTTGTCGGGGTACGCGAGGAGCGCGTTCACGAAGGCCAGGTCCAGCGCCGGCGCAGCAGCGGCAAGTGGAGTCCGGAACCAGGCGGCGGCGTACGTGCGGACGACGAACAGCGCACAGCGCCTGATGCCCTTGGCCTCGGCCGCCGTTCAGGCCAGAAACTGCTCCCTGAAGAGGAAGGACCTTCACGGCGTAGATGCCCTTTGCCATCCACCTGGCCCTTGTGGATCGCTCCGGGGCGGAGAAGCGGATGCCGCGCTTTGGAACTCCGCCGAGAGCAATTACGCAGAGCTCCAGAAGTTCCCGGTAGTCGTCCCGGGGCTGGGCGAGGTCGAGGAAGCGGCGGAAATTGACCAGCAGCTCGTCCCGCTCCGGAACGTCATCGGCGGTGAACGGCTCCGGCGTGGTCCTGTCGCATGAACTCCCATCCGCCTTGGAAACTCGTTTGTGGTAACAGCTGGATGTCGGGGTCCGCCCCTCCAGACTCCTACAGGGCAAGGGTGTGTGAAGGCCTTCTCCAGGACCAGCTCGTTACATGTATGGGTTTGCCGGCAGGCCAGAGTGGAGACGGGCCGACCCAGCTTCTGCTCGATGAGGGTACCAAGCCCCGTTCACCAGCCGCTGTTCACCGCGTAGTGTCGAAAGTCTTTGAGGCTGCGGACCCGCTCATCCAAACTCCCAGTCCTCCAGGCGCTCGTGAGGCCAACGCCTGAGCGCCAGTCCTCGTTGCTCTGCCGGCACGGTGGTAGCATGTTGGGACAGTCGAGGGCTATGTGCCACCTCAAACGCCTACGCTTCGGACACCAGGACGCGGAGCCGGGTACGACGCATCCACTCCCCCGCCTAAATCGCTTTCTCGCTGGGGCACGATCTGTGTTCCGTCCTCAGTGGTGACTATTGAGAACGGCTTCGGGGTTGAACGCGGCCTTGATGCTCGTTTTTGGCATTCATCCTCTCGTGAATCTTCATCCGAGCGAGCCTGAAGGATTGCGATTCAGCCAACCGAGCTCGGCGGGATCGTGACACAAGATTCTGTGCTGCAAGCTGAACTGGAAAGACACGTAAACCGATTCGGTTGGATTAGCTTGGAAACCTGCGTCGAGCGCTGGCGGCAGTTTGTCTGAATGAAGACGGTCTTTTCCCACGATCGCCCGCCATTGACGCTTCGAAGTATGTGGCCGGACGTTGAGGGCCTCTCGTCGTCGACCATTCTTCGGGGTCTGCTTCTCTTTCGAATGTGTCGTGACGCCGCAACGGCCTGGTGTACCGAACTGTTGCCAAGCACTGGCACGTTGGAAAGTCGGAAAAACGTGCCCGAAAGCCACAACGGACCGGTCAAGCTCAAGGCACACTTTCGCCTCCGTTTTCGCCCGCCGGCGATTCATTGACTCCAACTTCTCGGCCTTCTTCTCTTGGACAGCAAGGGACATGTCTCGAGAACCGAGAGAACCGCGGGGCTTTCCTCCCTTTGCGGCCAGCAGGAAGGACCGGTCCTCTTCCTCTGTGAGGAGTGTAAGCGCCATCTTGGTGCCGCGATGTTCGAAGCAGCAGAACGCAGGGATGCGTATCATAATGCCTTTCTACGTCTTCACCTGGGTCGGCCCGGGCTTCGTCTTGCTTCTTCTTTCAAGGAGACCCACTCATGCGTAGAAGTCGGATGTTAGTTTGTCAAAACGCGCCCGGTGGGCTGCCTGTACCGGAATGAACAGGCCATGGGCCATAATACGAGACTGCTATCGATCACCTTAGCCGCCGCGAGCTTGCTTCTCGGCTTCAGTGTCAAATGAAGGTGCAGGAACAGAGCGAGAGTCTTAAGTCCAATCGCTTTGTGGGTGACGGTACGCTTCCTAAGTAAGTTCGGTCAGTTGTACTATTGTAACCAAGTACAGTTAACACGTAGGTCTTTTGTTTTGATTTATCCTCGGTACGTCGCCAATAACGCCAAGCTCTGAAACAGGAGATAGGAAGGCAATTATGAAGAGAATGGATAGAAATGAAAGGAAGGAAGAGATGGGACAATGACCTGACTGCCTCCGATTACCGGAAGTGTGTGCCAATAAACAATTTGTTTTAGACAAAGAACCAGACCAACAATAACGTCTGAATATGCAATTCATTATGGAAATTGTGTTCGAAAAATGTTTACAAGTAACATTTGAAAAAAAGTTGATTTCTTTCACCGAAGAAGATTTTTATATGTCAACTTTTAAGACCTCAGATCCCTTCGCTGAGGCTCTCTAAATATCAATATTCTTTACTAAATCATTTTGCTTACCTGGTATTAATGTTTTTTACCGCGAATGGATACCCAGAAAAACACCCGCAGCCTAAAATCAGATTGAAAAAATAAATACCAATTATGTTCGAAGCTAAATTGCCACCCTAATAATAGACTATATATATATACTAAATATTCAGATAAATATATATATATATATATAACAAATAATCAGATTTCGCACCCTTATGCATCGCTAGACGTTTTAAAATAAACCTTCCTTAGTAAAAGTTGCGTAGATGACCTTTTACATCAATAAAAATGTGAATTTGCGCCGATTTCAGGCTTTTTTGGGGGGCATTCGCCCCTAATGCTTTCCCCGTGAATCCGCCAGTGCAGGTAAGTGGCGCAGCCAGCACATATGATAGGTGGCGCTAGGTAGTCTTTTGACGGGAAACGTAAAAACAAAATGTAGTCTGTATGCATAGATTGTTCAGCGGAGCGGACGGGTTAGCACTAATAATTAGTTTTACCAATTTAGGAAAAGAGACACAAATTTAAGAAACGCTAATGATACAAAGTAAAATATCAAAGTGAGTGCTTATGAAAGACACCGTCATGATAAAGACAGGAAAAGCTTTATGAGTGCGTTCCGCAGAAACAAAAATTCCAGCACGTGTTGGATTGGATATGATATATTCTCCCTGGTGCGCCACATAAGCTGTGGTTCCAGCACCCATTGTATGCATATGACATCCCTTCCCATGTGCCCCGCAGCAGCTGTGGTTTTAGCATTGTCTGACGAGGGCTCATAATAGCCACATCCTTGTGGATGAGTGCCAATGATGTTTAATACAAATTGCTATTTATGCTGATCATTCCACCTCTGACTCCTGCAGAAGCTGTAGCTTTCTCACGTGCTGTTGTGGCTGACTCTTCCCCGTCTGTGTTCTGCAGAAGATGTGGTTCCAGCACGTGTGGCCTTGCCTGAGGGAGGAGATGTTGGCACAGGAGGTGCTGGCGGCGGTGCTGCAGCCCATTCTGAACATCATCAGTGAGATCAGTGAAGATGAGTATGAGACCATCATCCTACCCCGCTTCAGGTCAGTAGCTGATGTTAGCCGTTGGCATTTATATGTTTGTACAGTTTTAAACACAAACTAGACGAGTAAAAAAATCATTGTATAAAGAATTCTCAAAAGTAAGCTAATGATGACAATGAATGAAACCATAATTGTACAGTTAAGTTGATAACTTTTACCGTACTTCAGTTCGAGATGTAAGTAGTTTTGAGTGTCTTTAACTGCCTGCAAACATACATTTTATTAACTCGAAAGCTCCTCTCCACATTTCGGAGAGAACCGTTGCAACTGAGGAACTAGCGGTGTGTTTTGTTTAGCTTGTGTAAGTGACCGTGAGTCTGGCAGGCTCTACCCCACAGTTCGCGCCGTTAGTTAAATGCAGACTGGGGTGGATGCTTTATTGTGTTGTCTACATATTCTGAAAATGGGCAGCATTGGTGTCGCATGGGGTGGGGTGGGGACAAGGAGTACGTTTACCCCCTCAAGCTTTAAAATAGTGCCTTTCTACGACGCTGCCTTTCTACGACGAAACTAGAGGGCAGTAAGACATAGGAATAGGTTGTTCAAGCCTGTCCCCATGATCCATTGTCGGACTCATTTAGAGGATGGGGTTTGATCAAAATTTGTTACAGGGAAATATTCATTTTTAAATTTTGGATCAACAATTTTTTAGGCTTCCCTTATGGTATAACAATGATTTTGTTTTAAATCTAAGAATTAAATAAAAAGAATCATAATTAAAAGTTGTAAGTTTGGAAAATACAATAAAAAACAAGTACTTAGTATGCTTTCCTGAATTGGTACTGAAAACGCTGTCCTTCCCTTCGTCCAATATGTTAAACAAGTCATAGGACCCGAAATGAAGCAAGTGGTTTAAGCCGCGTGACAACGTCCCTGATTGGTCAATGAAACAAATCGCCGACACTAAATAGGCCGCCGTCCAAGCGCATCGATGAGGCTTCTGATGAAATTGTCAGTTTTTATTGTTTGTTATTATTTTTATTTTTGGGGAGGGAAAAATGATTATTTTCATGACCACATAAAGTATAGTGTTATATACAGCCAAAGACAAAACTATACAAAGCCCCTTATGTTAAAAATAGACGAAGCAATTTTCATAAATTAAGGGTCGCAACCAGTTCCTAGGCCGCTGTAAAAGCGCATCGGTGAACTGCTAATAAAGCCACCTTTGCATGCAATGGCCATTAGTTGTAGAGGATCACCGGACATATAATCCCATAAACCATAACGCAAAATATATTTTACACTCCATTGCGTACAAAGCAATACGGGATCAGCCCGCAGTTTGATGAGGATCCTGTAAGTATTTGCAAATACCGGTCGTTACAAGTGAAGAATGCTATCTACTTAAACTTGAAATATAGAGTGGAGACAAGGAGGAAGTTTACCCTCTCAAGCTTCAAAATAGTGCCTTTCTACGTCGCTGCAAATTTGAGAAACTAGAGGGCAGTAAGACTTTTTACAACTCTCATAACCTAACCTCTCATACAACATCTGTACGAAAGTTTGCAAGCAAAATGTGATGAATTTAGAATACATTTTGGTCTCGTCTGTCGATTTCAACTAGCACTTCCATTTTTGCAGAAAACTATGAATATCTCCCTTTAATATACATTATTATTTTTCAGGCTGCGTCTCTTGACCTCCATTTTTTTTGTTATATTATTTTTCATTAATTATTATTTTTGTTTAAATATGATTTAATCTGGACAAGTTTACTGTCAACTATAGCAGGCCATTGATCCTGAACTAAGGTCTCCACTCTCCAAATTATGTATTTACAAACAAAAAACAACTGACAGAAAACAGTACACGATATTAATATTATGATATTCTATAGACACTGCAATTTGACGTATTTTTTGTCCGTGAAAAATGTCACCTCTTGGAATTTTGAATCGCCCATTTTGTCTTCCGTATCATCTCTAACCCACGTTGTTCCTCTGATACACCACTTGACATCTAAACTACACCGTATCTAATAAATCAACGAGTACTTCAACAAGCCTGCTTTGCCATTTTGACATACTGCTGGGAAATCCCTGATTCCGCTCCTTCCCGTTGATGGTGTTACTCGCTGCTGAGCTCGTCACACCCTTGCACGTCAACCATGAGCTACGTCGCTGAGCTCTGCTGAAAGCCGCTAGCTCTGCTGACCTTTAGCGTTGTCGCCAGGTGCATATTTTCCTGGCCGAAATCCATTCAAGCGTCGGTAACGCTGCTAGAAAATCTCCACATTATACTAGAGAAAACGCCGAAGGACGAAATCCAGACGGATGTGATGCCGATAATTTATAACGCCCTAGATACCACCACCGCTCAAATTCAGGTAATGTTGTAAAACGTGGCCGGATGATTGCAGTTGTTTTAGCACAAAATGCACACAGTTCGAAATGGTAAGGTTGTGTCTTTGCTAATGCCAGTTAATGCTGTTCATGATCTGGTCTATAATCATTACTACCAGGCACAGGCAGTGCAGTGTCCAGTCGTATCAGTCAGATTCAGAAATGTATATAAGACAACCATGGACAGTTTGGAATAACCAAACAAACGTAAACAGTGCGATTCACGCGACATGCAGCTTTGTTTGTGTTTCACAAATGCTTTATCATCGACATCATCCCAAGTTTCCCATCTTATTCAATTTCGTTTGACTATTCATGACATGTTCCTGCAGCTTAATTGGCAATAACACACGTCCCGCACACATTTCAGAGAGCCTGTTTGATGGCAATCCCGAACGTCGCTGAGTACATAGACGAGGAATCGGCGCGGAAAATCGTGTTCCCACGAGCCACGGCCATCTACAAGAAGAACTCGTCTGACCTGCTGGTAAGGAGGCGGATATATTTGTGACATCAAAACTGTGAGTGTGCATCTAAAAAGCAAACTTCAGAGGCGCAGTGGTGACGCGGACCTGAATTCGGGTCTCACGAGCATGCTAACCGGCCTTATAGTAGAAGCCACTCAGTTCACAGTCTCTTCAACTCGTGTGATCTGTGAGCTGGTGGTGTCATTTTTCGCTATCGAACATCTATTTGGTTTCCAGCGATGGTGGTGTTTCGTGCTCTCCTGGTCATGTGTTTTAGATATTTCGAAACAGAGAGATAGCGAGCAATCACAAGAGTCTGGTCAGAGCCTACTCCAGGAAAGCCTAGCGCGTCATAAAACAAATGAGATATCTTGTTCCCCTGTTCCGTGTTCATTTCTTCGGGATTTTCCGAGATGTATCTTCGCTTCACTCAGTCTTAGCTGAGGATTGGAAACGTCACTCGTCGATATGAGGTTCTTAAAGAATATACGAGACAGAAAACGGTACATTCCGCGGAATGTGCCGTTTTCTGTCCGTTTTCCGGAGCTCTCGCGAGAGCTTCAGTTAAAATTCCATCGTGTGTTGTCATATGCCGGGGTATGCTTTCAACATTAGCACGTGTTTCAGGCATCAGCTTTCGGCCCGCTGAAATTTACAACGGGAAGTAATGCAGTCTCCAAATTCTGCCGGCCAACAGGAATTGCGCGATCGGGTGGTGAGGTCAGGACCAGCGCAACAGGCTCTGCTTAGCGCGGGTTCTGACCTCGGAAAGCCATCCATACAGAACATTCGGACTAAATTTATAAAAAAGGTATCACTTTTTGGTTCTATAGGATATTTTAGCGATTCAAACGTACCTAAGACGAAACAGAATAAATTAGCTTTGGATGAAAAAAATGACAAACTCACAAAGTCCATCTTGCCTTCACTTTTTCTTAGTGAAGCTCACATTCTAATTATGTGTGATTCTTTGGCGTGGCTTTTTCCCTTTTTTCTGGTGACAATCCCTGAATCTTTGACGGACCTTCTAAGTTTATTTCCCAATAACTATTTTTGGGATTCTTTCCTCGCTTTATAGCCTTTATAAGTCCTGTAATGCTCTCATTAACGTTTTAATTCATACCGTATCCCAAAAATCCCGGTACTTGTACAATATAGACATTGTCATAGAACAAACTTTCATACAAAAACAGCAAGTAGTAAAAATATATAGCCCACTCGCGGGCCCTATATTTTCCGCGGATTCAAGGTCTCGCAGATTGTGTACCCTAAGCGCTCTCATGCAGTATCTTATATTACCAGATGAAGAGGATATTAACCCGCGCCCCGCTGAGGGGCATCATCTGCTCCCTCCCGGATTTTCTCAATAACTCAAAAGCATGGCAGATACTGACGTGAAACTTGCAGTACCTCATCTTACATCAATTTCACGTCTTTTCTCATTTTTTCAAAATTAAATTTGAATCATTTTTTTGGAAGATAATGGAAGATAATACCTTTTTATGAAGTCATGTCATGCCAATTTCGGTGGAAAAACGATAAATGTTGGAAAAATCGTAGAAAATGGACGTCTGAAGCGAATAACAAAATAAAAGCAACACAACGTGGGAAATTGCATTGTCTTCAAAATCGTAAAGTCGGAGTTTCAAAATTTTGAGTTTTGACCCCACAAAATAGTTTTTTTTCAGAAGAAAAAAATAAAAATAAAAATAATAAAATAAAAAGCCGGAAGACATGTAAAAGAACTAAGTATGGACGATACGCAAACCAAATTTCAAATCAATATATGCATTTTTTACTGACTTGACTCCCGAAGTGTAAGAAACTCATAACGTAATTTTTTGAATTACCTTTTTATCATTTTGACCAGATAGAGACAAATAAATATCACAGCTGTTCTTCTGAGACTAAACTAGACTATAAAAATGTGTTTTTTGTTTAAATTTTTCAATTTCACAATTTGACCTCATATTACCTGACTTTGACCTTTTATGGTGTCAGGTTGTCAAAATGGCTCCTTCTATCGAATAACACGTGCAAAACAATACATAAAACATGTGTCGCATGACTTTCGTAGACCTCTTGGTAACAGTGACCTTTTGTGACCCGATATTGACCTTCAACTTTGCTTATGTCAATTTTGCTTAATGCGGGAGTTACTTTAAACCTTTGACAGCACTTTGTGCACAAATAGTCTCAATCTACGTCTTTGGATAGAAAATATGGCCCCAAAACTAAAATATCTCCATTTTGACCTTTTACCTGACTTTGACCTGACATGTGACCTTGTTTCGAAAATTTCACGTACGTTTTGGGTGCGTATCATTGAGACCTTTCGATTCCCGTATTATGCGTCTCGCTACGGTTATTGGTTCAGAAGATAACGAGGGGAGACAGAATCTGCCCCCCGCGGGGTGCGTTTGGCTGGATACCCCAGCGTGGCGCGGGTTAAAGGGACACTGCCACCTTAACATTAGATATGAGTTGAGATAGCCATTTTGGTGCTTGCATTGAAATTATGATGGCAGTATAAAAACAACCCACTGAGTCAATCACAGAGAATTCGAGTTTGATTTTGACATCTGTAAGCATTCCAGTCCCAATGTATTTGAATGGGACCTGAGTTCGATGTCGTTCGTCTCCTTTACTAAATGTTGATACAGTCGACTTGTTTTACGTTTGGCAATACATTAGCCATACACTAGTTCAATTTATAGAACGTGAAGTTTTTTTTATCACCAAAAAATTCCTTTATATACTCATCAGACAATATAAACGTGTTTTTATTGGAAATTTGAACACTTTTGTGAGAAACGAAAATCTAATCGTTTCACAAGCAATTACTTCCATATTTTGCACCACAAATGGCGTACAATTTGAGAACTTTTTGGAAGTGGCAGTGTCCCTTTAAAGCATCTTTTGAAATGGTACCCCTTTTGCAGTTTCAAGTCTTCGATATTCTTACAATTTTCAATAAATATTCCTGACGCAAATGCATATATTTGTGGTAATATTGAATACTACCGAAATGCATTTCGATAAATTTGAATCTGTAGCAATATCTCCACGATGCCAATAGAATGCACAAGCAAGGCCATGTTAAGTTAGGGATTTGTAATCCTATTTTTCCCCTTTCCTTACATTCATTCAAAAACCGTATTTACGAACTATAGTCGAGTATGTATGTACTTGAAATTGTAATCAATGTAAAAGTACAAGCCAACGCAGAGCGAATTGTTCTAATAACAAACGACGACGCACCGATCACCTGACACGAGACTTGTGCCTGGGTTCCTAAGTTGGATCTCGGATCCCAGAGGATCTCTCGGCATCAATTATATCAGGATCTTGGTTTGTATGGATTCCTCGGCTTATTGTGTACCTGGATCTGTTGTCCCATGTGGATCCCGGGACACAGGACACAGTTATCTGGATCTTAACCGGATCCGGATCCATGTACATGTCTTTCTGACACCGTTTCAAAATATACCGGAGAGTAACTAGAGAGTATCTAGAGAGTAACTAGAGAGTATCTAGAGAGTAACCATATTGGCGGCATCTGGCAGCGAGATAACTCGATGGAGCTACCGGTCACTGTACTCCGGCAGTACTACCAAGTTCGGCTACTGATACTGCCACAAGGCAGTAACTGACAAGTTTCGGCTACTGATACCTACTGCCACAAACATGCCAATTCGATGCTAACTCGATTATCGAACTTTTCCTAACGGTGGCCAGAAGACTTTCGTGAGCCTTCCCAGCGCGGTATTACGCAGCCAAGAATAGTCCAGTGTGTCGCTTACTGGTGGTTTACTGGTGGTTTGCTGGTGGTTCACTGGTGGTTTACTGGTGGTTTACTGGTGGTTTACTGGTGGTTTACTGGTGGTTTACTGGTACCTACGTGGCTCTAAGGAATGGAGTCGACCAATTTTTACACTCATACTGCGGTATGCAGACTGTCATTTATTGTTAATTGATATAAATCCCAGTAATTATTTATTTTGTATTCTCATTCAGCATACCCATTCCATGTAAGCACACAGCGACGCACGCGAAACAGCCCGCTCTCACACGTCGCACGAAAGCACTTCACGCAAACTTTCCCCCCCCCCCGGGACCAAACACCACAACCATCCACCAGCCCCCTCCCCCCCCTACCGGGATTTCTGGCTCGGCAGATGTGCGACGCGTCCGATTTGGCTTGTTGCGTTTACGTTTGCGCACCGGGCCGTCTGTCGGTGTGGGGTACTGTGGCCGTCCGGTATTACTGGAACTGCTGTCTACTGCAAGTGCGTTCCGCGCTGCAAAAGCGGGCTCATCGACACGGCCGTCATATGAGATAGTTAAGACGTCGACAGCGATCAGTTAAACGTGCATACGTTAAGGATAAATGTGCATACACTGTACAGCGTCCGTCGTCTCAGAGTGCCAGGCCAAACAGAGGATGTGTTGGCTATATTAATAAGATCGTAGAGTTTTGCGTCGGAGCTCGGAACAACCAACTACTAAGTGCAATTTACTGAATTAGAGTTAAGTAACTACATGTCTATCAGACAACACACACACACTATGTAGATCACAACTTAATTTACTTAAGTCATTTTCATGACACATTATTGACCTGAATGACATGTATTGCTTTGTTTGCAAGAAGTAAAAGTGCACTTTCCGCTTTTTGATATCTATCCCAGCTTAGCTTCTAACAATGCATTATCGTCCGTATCTCACTTGTTCTTCAATGGGATTTATATACACAACTGTTTGCACGGAGAACTTCGTGAGACCCGTCACTCAGAATCCGATTATTGACACTGCAGATGCAGTTCAAAACAAGCGAACGCAGAGTCTAATGGACCAAAGTTGCGACAACAACTCGTCTGGACCCTCTTCCTTTCCGGATACGACCTGTTTTTCAGCTTCAAAGGATACACGGCTGCTAAATTCTTGCGAGATGTTCGATTTACAGAAAATAGTTCACCTTTAACATAGGGTCTTGAACTGAGATAGCAGATATGTAGAGCAGATCGAGAAATGGATTGTGTGGAAAATGGCATCGCTAAGTTAACCCTCGCCCGTATAGGGCGAGGGTTAACCCTCGCCCGTATTACTGCGTGACCGTGTAGGGGGGGGGGTTACGACCCCTCCTGGCGTGTGGCCTCTAATTTAGATAGAGTTTTGATTAAAAAATGAGCGTGTTTCTTGTGACGAGAGGAAGCCATTGATTTTAAGGTCCTGGGTCATCAGGTAACCTCTGAGGTCATGTGAAAGCCAAAATGTCATCGAATCGTAAATGTGTTGTAACTTATCGAGCTAAAATCACAAAAGAACATCTTAGAATGCTAAATAGACGCCAAATTTGAAATCAGCATCACAAAATGACATAAAAACTGTCAAATTAAAAAGGTCATGTCAGGTTATCTGAGGTCAGTGACCTCGGTTGACCTTTGACAGCACATGACCCCGGTGGAACATATAATCATAGTATATGGATCACATACTTGAAATCAGCGTCACAAACTGCACTAGAAACGGACAGAAGGCGAAAAAAGACATCTGGGGTCATCGGAGGTCAGTGATCTCCGTTGACCTCTGAAAAGGTCAATTGAGATTGCAATCTTTGCGGAAGACACAACTGTCACCTAGAAACACCTTTGAATATGCTCCTCAACAACAAACACTCGGGAACTGCACATGTTTCAAAGATCGTTACTACGGGACGCCAGTTTCGCAAAACACGACCTTGAGAAACAGGTCAAAGGTTATGGGTCATACGGGGTAGAAGTTCGAAATTCTCAAAGTACGTATCAAATTGATGCAAAGTAGGGTACTGAAAGTTTTATCGCGATCGGTCGATATGTACGTGAGTTATTCTGGGGGAAAAAAAACGAGGGGAGTATCGACCCCCTTTCACTGGCGAGGGTTAAGCAATTTTGCCCGGTAACCGGTACACCAAAGTAACCGGCCCGGTAATACCCGGTAGTATTTGTTCATGAATTAGATTATACAAAGAAAACTAACGGGAATTTTCGCATTGTAAGAGCAGATAATTGTACATGAACTCATAAGGTTTCAATTGATACTAAAAATATCTGGGAAAAGCCGTGTTCCTAGACTCAATTACCCAAAACGCACAAAATAATACCGGGTACTACCGGGTTAAAATAAATCCCTCGTGAAAACGGCTATTTTCATGTTGTATTATATGTTTATGTTTTTAACGCCACAAAGAGCCGCGATTTTTTACGGGTTTGCCTCATAAACACCAGAAATATAGGCGGCGTATAATAAAGGATAAGGTGGGCCTTGTAAAGGATAAGAAGCTTAAAAAGTTATGCATTCAATTCAGCGTTACATCGAACCGAAAACGATGACGATGGGCTCGTTATGACGATGGTCACTGATGACTCCGCGAAGCGGCGTGATTTTTTTGATTTTTTATTTCAGGTCGTAGAAAATAAATTGTAATATTGAAACCAGACCGTGAGTAAGGCCAAGCCTCAAGTAACCCCTTTTCCTGGTTGCACATCTCAGTATGATGAAGGATATTGGTCTCTGGGGCCAGCAATTACCGCCAGGGCCAGCCTCTTCCAGACACTTAATGCAATTCATTTTTCCATTTTCGATATTTATATAAGCAATTGCGAAACTTGGTGTCATGCCGCGAAGCAGTGCGAAATTTACCCGTTTTTACTGTCGATAGCTGGATTTTGACTGCTGCAAAGACAATTATTTTTACGAGAAAAAAATCAGAGGCCGACCGTTTTTCCGACCGTGTTTTTGTTACGGGGGCGACGGGACAAATAATAGTTTCAGGAGCTTTGGGAGGGGGTGGGGTCATGGCGACTTTTACCACCTGGATCCCCCTTGTCTATATTGATTTCATAGAGGTATGGTATGAAGTATAATTGATGTTACATAAGGTACTGAAAGTTTCACTTCGATATATTGTATATACTGTTTATTGTTTCAAATTATTTAGAAAATCCGGGAGGGGCAGATTCTCCCCCTCCCAGCAGGGCACGAGTAACCTTCGCTTTTTACAGCTACTGGAAGAAAGCGCGGGGCTTACTTGTATTAAATGCCCCCCAATGTTTCTGTGGAAGTGGGAGTTTCTCCCCTTGATTAATTAGTGGCCATAGCCATTGGTCATGAGGTGCGGGAAGGTAAATGAAAAAAATGCAGTGTTGCGCAAAAATAACTCAATCATATTGTAACACACCTAAACTGTTTTACAATGCTCGGATTTAGGGGCACCCTCCATGGTTTTGAAGGCACTCTTAATGAGTTTGGGGGCGCCCTGTTTATATTCGGGGTGCGCCTCTTTCTGTTTAGAGTTTTGGGGCACCCTTCCGAAGTATGGGGTGCTTTTGGGGCATCAGGGCTCCTTCCCCGGAATTGGGAGCGCCCTCCATGGAATTGGGGGCGCCATTCATGGTTTTGGGGCGTCCTTTATGGTTTTTGTTTTGGGGCGCCCTCCTCAGATTTGGTGTACATGCCTAATGGCGTTCGAGGACGCGCTTCCGAGTTTTGAGAACGCCCTTCCGAAGTTATAAAGTTCAGAATGCTATTTGGGCATCGGGGTGCACTTTCCAGGAAATGGGGCGCTCTCCATGGTTTTGGGGGCGCTCTCCATGGGTTTGGTGCGCCATCCATTGGTATGGGGCGCCCTCCATGGGTTTGGGTCTCCCTCTATGGGTTTGGGGGCGACCACTATGGGTTTGGGGCGCCCTCCATGGGTTTGGAGGCGCCCTCCATGGGTTTGGGGGCGCCCTCTATGGGTTTAGGGCGCCCTTCATGGGTTTGGGGAGCCCTCCATGGGTTTGAAGGCTTCCTCCATGGACTTGGGGACGCCCTTCATCGGCGCAAAACTAGTGCTCCTGCGCCTTCAGCGCAGGGGCGCCATTTTCCATTGAGGGGGGCTGCCAGCCCCGTTGCCCCTCTCTGGATCCGCCCCTGATATCAATACAATATCACATTCTATATCACCTGGGGCTTTCCAGGACAGATCGACAAGGGAGTAACACCATATTCCTAAATCTCTGATTTCGATTAAAGTCCACTATTCGGGTTATCTGGGGCGCCAAATCGCGCTGTGCAAGTTTCAGCTCGATTGTAGTTACGGCTACCGAGTTATAGCCTACGGCATTTTCGTCAGGTCATCTTGCCTGATTTGTTATTCAATTCCTAGAAGAAAAAAATAAATTTTCTGAATGGCAATGAAGTGGCGAACATCATCCCAGACCCAGTTTTATTTTTGTGTGGATTCTGAGGAAATGACTTGTGACCTCTGGTGACCTGACCTGACCTTGAAACAAGCGCATCCTGGCCGCCCCTAGGGAATAGGGTTAAGTGCGTGTAGATAATATGAAAAGCACTGCGCTGGATTGGTCGGGTGCTTTGTGGTCAAGCGGAGTGAATGTTGCATTCATGCAGCTCCGAGAGCGTTAATGAGAAAAGGTCAGTTCAAAAAAATGAGGCTCCTAATGGGCCTGGCGGTCAGCCCTCACATGCCGCTTATCAATGATTGCACGAGCAAACACATTCCCGAACATGATGTTGGCTTCACTGAGCCGGCCAAGAAAATATGAGGGTCACATGCTTGCGGATAGTTCCAGTCGGTGAAGCATACCACGTCCCACGATTCCAGGGTAAAAAGTGAAAAGATAGAAAGTAAATGGTCGGAAAGTCAAGGGGTAAAAAGTCGACACCGCTAAAAGTCGAAAGATAAAGTCAAAAGGGTAAAAAGTAAACATGGCAAAAAGTAAACACTCTAAACGTCGAATAGTACAAAGTCGTATAAATATATGACGAAAGATAAAAAGTCGAAATGGTAAAAAGTCAACATGGCAACAAGTCGTCAACACGCTAAAAGTCGAATAGTAGCTCAGCAGGCCAGCTAGTATTTTACAGCGGCCTGGAGTTTACTTCCTTTCCAACCTAGTCGAAACGGACCCAGCCTTGTAATATATCGCTGCTGATGGAGCATCTCGTAGCTGGATGGACACACGCCTACTCGTGTGCTGGCACTTACATGCAGCCTACGGCTGCCAAGGTTTATAATATATGGTCCAAAAATGTGTGGCTTTTACAGCTCTTGCTTTATCGTGCCACCTTGACCCAATGGACAGTCGGGCAGTATGCTGTACAGTCCTAGAGATATTTTGCACCATGTCCGTGCAGGAACTGCCTGGAATGACGACCTCTGATTCTTGGTAGATGACTTCTTTTCATGCCGACTTTTAGACTGTTACATTTTTACCCCCATTTACTTTTTGTCATTTTACATTTTATCCGTTTTAATTTAGGTCAGTCGACTTTTTCCATGTCGACATTTTGACAGTTGGCTTTTTACCCTGTTGGCTTTTCGTCAATTGATTTTTTATCCGTTTTACCTTTTCACCGTTGACTATTTTCCACGTTGACTTTTTACTCGCCGACTTTTAGGACTTTTGAATTCGTACTAATGACTAAATGTCCCTTTGCTTAACTTCCGTTTACTTTTTGCCATTCGACTTTTCGTCCAGCACCCACATACCACTACTCCAGTCTGTTTTAATTACCATCCTTTGTCTACGAAAACAAAGGCACACAACTCCAAACGAGTCATATTAAAACGCCATTTCCTGCACCTCCTTGAAAGTCGTGCCAGTCCAATGGAGCAGTTTTCTCTCTTTCGCACGTATTTTCGCCGGCGAAGCGAGCCCGAATGACCAACGCAATATGAGGATTGCTTTCCCGAGTCTGGTCGAAAAAATATGGACCGATTCCAGGCTCTTTCTGTCAGACATACTTTGTGTGTAATAAACCTAGCGCTGTCTTTTACCGGTATACCCGAGTACGCTGATACCGTAACCACTATTAGAACGTGCATTCCAAACTGGCTAGATTGAAATATGAGGTGCCGGGGAAGAGATATATTGTGAAATTTATTGTGGAAGCTTGATAGGCAATATATTTGTAATATAACTGTCGACCGCATAGTGCATACGTTTTATCAAGCCCGAAACGATAAATGCAACTGAGAGTATGCTTCATTAATGATCACGAACGTAGGAGGCAACACAAGCTTGTTCTTATTCCACGTAACTTAGATGCGCGCTTTGCAACCATCTGTCAAATGTTGAAGCCTTTGACAATGGGAAGCCAGAGGCTACCCTTAAAATGTTTCAGGGTTGACACATAACTTGAGCTCTCGGGAACTGTTGATCACAATTGGAACGTAAGAGAACGAAGCAGAATTTCTGCCTCTCGACATCTGAGCCATTTTATCCCGTGGGCCCTGATCGCCGTTGTAAATTGCCTGTATCTGACACCCCATCTACTGAGGTAGGATGAGCACAGCACGCGCATCTCGAGTCCTGAGCAGATCCCAGTTTCTATGTTTTGCCTCCAGCGCGCGCCTCATTACAATATCGTTCCAAATAGACATCACGTGTTTTTCCTTTTTTTTCTCGCGAAGTGGCATTGTGGTTTTCCAACAGCCCCTGGTCGTTTTATGCGTTATTTCTAAATTAATTCCTCTTGTATTTTTTCCTGCATTGTATGGCTAGTTTTCCGAATAATTCTCGTATTTTTGGCATCGTGTTCCCGCGTTGTTTTCCGTGTGGTGTTCCTGTGTGGTGCCCTAAGACCACTATCACGTATTTCATTAGGAATTAGTTATGTTCGATTTGGAAGGGAACATGCCATTTAATGAAGATTAGCGGCATACCTATGGACCAGCGCGCCTCATTGGGCTGGGATTCTCTGTTCTCCTTATAGCTGTAATTAGCAGCTTGTGCCATGGACTTTCTCGAAACGATTTAACGTGCGATATTAATGAGGCTGTTCGGTCAGAATTACCCTTACGTAATGCTTGTGCAGACGTACATAATTTAGTTGATTTTCCATGACAAGTATCGAAACTGTTATTGTATTCTTTGGTAGCTGGTAACTGGAGCTGCTTGATTTAATAACGGTACTGAATGCAATATACATAAGTAATATTCAAATGTTCAACTCACCAAGATGTAACTAATTTGTTTGGTAGATTTGTGAATTGAGAAGCAGTATTTACTCAAAATCTTCTGGCGAAACAAACACGTGGTTTTGATTGCCTATCAAAATCGCAAGATCCCACCAAGCTTTTCACGCTCACCGTAGCCCAAACCGACGCGATTCAGAACAGCGTGTGACGTCACCGTGCTTTGCTCTGCACAGTCAGCTGTCTTCGGTGCTGCTGAGACAGTCGGCGGCGCGGGAGAGACAGTCGATGGCGCGCTGGAGAGGTTCGTATATAGTGCCACGTCAGCTTCAGAGCTATATTAAGCTCGTCCCGACACAAAGCAGCCGCAGACTGAGCAACACAGACCTGTCTACTTTAACTCTATTCCGTGCTGGCGGTCAGAATGACGTTAACATGCGCACTGGAGAGGGATATATATGCGCACTGGATATATATGCACTGGTTATATATGCGCACATATATATGCGCACTGGTATGACACAGGGGCCCAACCCACACTGGTGCGTTTTGCAGGCGCTGCGTTGCGTTCCGTCACGTCTCGATGCATCTCAATAGTTCTTAGTGCGTCTCAATGGGTCGCAATGCGTTGCGATGCGTCAATGCGTCAATCATTGACGCATCGCAACGCATTTAGATGCATTGAGACGCGTCGAGACCCATTTAGACGCATCGAGACGTGACGGAACGCAACGCAATGCATGAAAAACGGACCCGTGTAGGGTGGGTCTTACGCGCACTAGAGGAGGGGGTGGGGGCACTTAATTTTCCCCAAAGATCTCCGAAAGTATGAGAGCTAGAACGTTCAAACTTACAGAGTAGGTAGGTGCAATGATGATCTACATTTTCTTAAATTTGGATGACCTTAGGTCAATATCTTTAAGCTCAGACGAGGTCACGAAGGTCAAATCTGGCCAAATGTCACAATTTATAGAATGTTTTATCTCTCTGTGACGTCACAGGTCACCAGCAATGTGTCAAAAAAAGGATGAACATTGACATTGGCTACCGAATGGTGTTTGAATCATCCCGGATTTCCGATTCGTCTGTTGGTTCCGAATATATTTTTTCGCCGACTTCAATTCTGGCCGCCATCTTTTATTTAAATCCATTTAACTAAAACATGTACCGACCGATTATTTTTTCTGCGTCAAACGATCTGCTATTGAGTTGGCGTAAGTGTCGCATAAACCCTACCGCCCTGCTCCGTTTTTTTTTTTAGATATTCATGAAAACATGTGTGTGTGTGTGGGGGGGACAAACGTCTCTCCCTCCAGTACGCGTGTTAATGTACTCGGGGAGGGCAGATCCTCCCCCTACCAGATATCTCGAGAACCGCTCGGTTGATTTCGATGGGACAAACGCCATTCCACTCGTCAGGACAAGATATGTATTATTATACCATTTTTTCATTTTTTGTTTAAAAGAGGGACAGGGTGCAGAACATTTTGTTAACGGTCATTGTGGTCATGTGGTTCGACCAATTTTCATGCAACAAACAATTTTGAGCTTGAAATTTAATGGTCTTTAATAAATCAAAAGTCAGATAGGAAAATTAAAATAATTAGCGTATTCAGGGGATTTAAAATGGATGATTTTCTGATAACAAATATGTGCTGTTCATGATTGTTTTGGGGCAATATAAATGTCACGTGTGTGTGTTATTTGCTGAAATATGTTAATTGTAATGTATTGAGCATAGTCGGATCCAGGTACACAACATCATGCACGCAACGCTTTATCATCATGCTAATTTGATGGTGGACATAATTTAAGGGATGGTATCGCCTGCCATTTGTGGTGCCTAAGAGCGCCTCCGCCCAAAAATATTTGCAAACCCAGTATGTATTATGCATATTGCAGTAATAATGTTTCTGACGCATTTATTGAACAGCAAACTACAAAGGAAGTATGCGCCACACTCTCCCCAAAACAGAAGCCTGGCCAACCAACACTTGTCAATATATTTTGAGGAATAAATCACCGCTTAGTCCCAGTAGTTTAAACCCGCGCGGATGCGTCAGCGGGTGGGTAAATATTACCCCCCCTCCCTATTTCCGCGCAAATATACTTGAAAGACGTTAAAAAGGATAACGACGTCAAAGTTTCAGTACCTTGTATGCAGCATCAATTAACATCTTCTTAAAAAAAGTTCATCAAAAACAATTTCAGAACTTTGGGGAGATTATTGACGTTTTGATGGACGTCATGTCATTGCAATTTTTTGGTTGAAATAACGATTAATGTTTTTGATGCATCATAGAAAACAGAGGCTTAAAAAAAGCAAATTGCAAACGCAAAGCTGTATACGCAAAGGGAAATTTAATTTTCTATAAGATGGCAATTCGGAATTTCCAAAAATAATTGGCTTTTGACCCGCCCAAAATCCAAAGAAATGTATTTTTTCAGAAATTTCCAAAAAAAATTGAAAAATTTTCAAGGTATTTAAAAAACCGGAATATATTTATATGAAAACCATTAGTGTTAATGAATATCCAGACCAAAATTATAGTAATAGCTTCATTTTCAGTGGTACTGATTGCTCTCCATAAAGCATAAGTAGGTAAGACGTCATTTTCTTCAAAAAATAACGTTTTGGGATTTTTGGACCTGATTACAGATATAAAATGTCACTTTTTGTGTTTTATTGAGACAAAACTCCTTAGAAACATTGCATTGTTCTAATTTATATTAGTCAGTTTTTCAGGTTCTTGACCTAGATGACCTGATTCTTGACCTTTGAACGGGGCTGAAGTTGTAAATTTAATCGAACTTCTTATACGGTGGCAAACATATACCCCATAAACCACATGTGTACACAAGCTTTTATTTGACCTCTTGTGAGCGTGAGCGTGTGGTTATATATATATCTCTATGTGATCCATCTTAGCGCCGAGGCTTTCTATTTCACTTTTACTTCAGCTGCAATCAGATCGTATACACCTTCGATGTATACTGTGCAGATTGACAGTTCTATATATATCCAAAGGATTTTAATTGAAAGTTATTGAGGGCACCATTTATATGCTTCAGATTAACTCGAGAGCCTGTTCCATATACCTGACCGTACCTGACATTTGGACCTAACTTTGAAACAAAATTGTCTGGTATGCATGTCGTTTCGTTTCATTGAGAGCTTTATGATCGCCGCCTGCACGTCTCCGCTGCGAATTTATTGGTTCGGAAGATAAGGATAGGGGGGTAATACTTTACCCACCATACGCCGCCGCGTTCGGCGAGAGACCCCTAACGCCGCGCGGGTTTAAAACACATGGGAGCTTATCATGGCGGGTGCACCCATGGGTGCCCACTCCATTCTTCCGATTGTCTGGGTTGGGTATGCATTTTTTTTTCCTTTCATGGGTACTGGGCGAGTATGGGTATGACCATTTTTGAATAATGTCGCTAAGCGTTATTTTTTTCTGGACAACCAGATATTTAACCAGGTAAATATGTTTTTATAATGATAAAGGATAGTTAAACAATAGACTTTGGCAATTATATGACGACAAAAATCGTGGTAAGTAATAGGGAAGTAATATTTTTTAATCATGTCTGATCCTAAGTCTGATCCACTATGATAATTTTGACCGAAAAGTGTTCGATAAGTCCAAATCAACAGAAATACACAGGTGCCTGATATTATTTCTCGTTAATAGTATGAAAGTCAACATGCTAGGGTAATGGTTGCAAATTTTGTTGAAACATAATGTATCTGCCTTATCGAATGGGCCCCCAATGAGGAACATATCTGAATTTGAATGGGTCTGGTCTGGGTCTGGGCTTGGTGTTCATGGGCTTCGGCTGGGCTGGGCTTGGGGTTTGGACACCCATGATAGTCTCTGGTTTAAAAGCAGCAGGCGACAAATTACCGGGGTCGGAATCTGCCACCCCCTCTTCCCCCGACACGGAAAAGGCTTATATTATTTTGTTATATATGCAAATATTTCATTCATAATAATTATGCATACAGGTTGCATTGAATTGAAGACAAATGACGACCTTTTTGCGAAGATATGACAAACTAAATGTGATCAAAATGTTATGATTACATTACCTACGTCGTAATATTTCGGCCATAGGCCTTAGTTAATTCAGTAAGTTTTACAGTTAACAGTTGTACTGTTCACTGACGGATCCAAGGGGGGCATCAGGGGCAATTATTTCCCCCGGCAGGAATCTGGGTGGCATTCAACACAAGTATAACCCCCGCGCGTTCCCTGCTGAACGTGAAAAACAATGATCTTAGGAGAACACTGGGAAATTTAACAACTTTTCGGGGAAAGATAACAATTTATCGTCAAAATAGCCTGAGCAACAGTCAAAATTATACTATTCACAGTCAAAGACTGGAAAAATTTCGCGCCGTTTTGCAACCTAACACAATTTTCGCAATTCCTTATAAAACTAGGAAAATGGATAAATGAATTCCATGAAGTGTCTAACAAAGGCTCTCCTTGACGGTAATTGTTAAGCTATAGTTAGCCTGCCGAGTTTCGAAAAAGGTGACGCAAACGCAAGGACGCGGACATGTCACATCAGCACCCGGAAGCTGCTCCAGTGGTGCCCAGCTTTCTGGACCGAAGAGCTAATAGTGGGGCCAGACCACGACCATCTCCCCAAATCATCTCCCACCAGGTTCCTCGAGATCCACAGGAACCATTTATGTTCGGAAAAGTCTTTCTGCCTCATTCTTGCTGCTCTCAAACCATTTGCACTATCGCCAGTTGTTTGTTACGGTTTCGTACAGATGTATAGTCATAGTCATAGTCATAGTCATAGTCATTTATTAGAATTCATCCACGTGGTGGTTCTT
>VOPJ01013237.1:0-53358 GCA_014673585.1 Semibalanus balanoides | reverse complement strand
TCAAAACCCACATGCCATTCTCCATGCTGCCTCCGAAGCTACTGGACACGTGCAAAGTTGTGTATGTCGCGCGAAACCCCAAGGACGCCCTTGTCTCCTACTACCATCACCACAAGCTGATGAAGATGCAAGGCTTCAACGGCACATTCGAGGAGTTCTTTGATCTCTTCCTTGAGAACAAGATACTCCAGACTCCCTTCATGCCACACGTCCAGGAGGCTTGGGAGAAGAAAGATCATCCTAACCTGCTCTTCTTGTTCTTCGAAGAGATGAAGACAGACCTCAGAGCAGTCATCAGGCGAGTAGGAGACTTCCTCGGCAAGAAGGTCTCGGATGAGCAGGTAGAGAAGCTGTATGAACACCTCAAGTTTGACAACTTCAAGAACAACCCCTACGTCAACTTTGACCTGTTCAAGCAGCTTGGCGTGCTCTCTGAAACTGGTAACTTCGTCCGGAAAGGTTGGTTAAAGGGAAATAAGGACCTTTTATTTTTTAGCATCCTTTTATTAGACTACTGTTATAGTATTCAAATGTTGTCATCTAAATTTAAGAATGACATAAAATTATTTCCTCATTCAAAGTTCGAACTTTTGAAAAATGACAAAAACAAATACATATGCTTCTTTCCGAGTTCATGATCAGTGTTTTGACACGACTATTAGGAGTGCGACATACCATATCTCTTTTGAATCAATCTGTTCAACGTTGAATACCTCTCAGGAACGGGCCTCTTCCTGAAAGGGGCCCGTTCCTGGTAGGAGCCCTATCAAGAAAAAGGTCCATGGAGATGGCAGAGGTGTAATATTGGGCCCGATCAAGACAGGGGCCATAGTTGGCAGAAGCGTAATACGGGGCCCAGTCAGGACGAGGGCCCGGCCACAGCAGGGTCCGGGCCTTGCATATTCTTGATACGGGTCCGTTTCTGGTAGGGGTTCGGCCTTGGTCATTTCCGATCGAGGCAGGAGCCCAGTGCTGGCAAAGGTATGTATTAGGGGCTCGGTCAGGCTTAGATCCCGGTTCCTTCGAATTATTGTTATCACAGGCTCATTCCTGGCATGGCAGGGGCCTGGTCTTGATCACGATCAGGTCCGGACCAGACAAAATGTGGCATGCCGGGCCGTCCTAATAAGGGCCCTCTCATGACAGGGTCGGCCTTCTGCGAATCGAGAGCTCATGATACAACAGACCTGCTCGACAATGGTAAAATCCCCGGTCGAGGCAGGCGGAGTTGGAGAAAAGCTGTTTTGCAAACGGCGAGAAAACCTTACATTTTCGGTGTCTCATACGACGATTAAGCATTCTTTTACGCAACGTTAAGATGAGAGAGACTCACCAAAGTTGCGGTGTGCCTCCCCGGTCACGAAATTGAGGGGAGAAAGCTTTCCCTCTATTCCCGGGCATATGTGCTGGCGACTGCCGGGTCACGGATGTCGCCAGTGCCGGCTGTACGCTGCACGCTCTGCCTCCAGTTACGTCACTTCAAGCCTGTCCGGCTCCGACAAGGCGGCCTTTAGGGCACTCAAGTAGTATCATCCCCCTGCGTGATACACTGACCACCCATTCGCCCACTCCCTTCTGCCGGCCGGTCACAGTGACTCTCCCGGTGGTCGGGCCCGCGTCATACATATTTCAACCTTAGGATCGGCCTACTTCATAAATAACTACGCTACAATACATGAAACATTTATCTGAACTGTTCTCTCATAATTAATCAATACACTTTCAGTAAACCGTGATGCATTCGGCGGATTAATTTGTCCGCCTACGACGACATATTTAGTGAATACGATTTGTTCAGAGGTAATTCAACGATACGTTGGTTTGGTTTGTGGACCAAGCGCCGTATCCTCTTGGAATCATGGTGAGGTAATTGAACGAGAGATATTCAACGTCGAACAGATTGAAACAAGAGCGCCAAATATGCACGCTCTCAGTATTGAAGGGAAAACACTGACCATGATCTCTGAAAGAAGTATATACGTTTGTTTGTAAAATTCCAAAGAAATTGACTTTGACAATATTGTGCTTTCATCTTTATTAACACTCGATCAAGTTATTACCATATGCCGAGCAATGTAAAAAGCATTAGCGCGTGGGGCGTGGTATTTTCCGCATACCGCACTAGCATACCGCACTGGCGACATATGGTAATATACAATACCACACGGGGCCGGGAAAATAAATCTTTGGGACGAGGTGCCGAGCTGAATATTCCGCCAGAGACCGAAGGTCGAGGCGGAATCAAGCACAGGACCGAGGTCCCAAAGAATTTATTCCGTCCAAGTGTGGTATGAATATTACCTTATGCCGCTAAACATAAACCAAATGAAAGGCAATATTTTCCACATACTTGGTTTTTGCAACTCGGCGGCGATTTTGAATTAAGAAAATCAGAAGTTCATACAGTCACTCTTTTTCGAATTCATACACTTGCTTTTAATTATTTCTACTCTTGTTCATTAATCACTTTGTTCACTTTTATACTATTTGCACGAGAATTTGGAAAAACATTTCGGCCCGGGCAGAAATGTTTTCCCAGAATTCAAATAACATTGAAGCTGATAATGTATTATACCCCCTCACGCTGCTTAACGTTAAAGGATATTCTCGGGGCATTATGGGTAAAAGACTTACTAAACTCTGCTGTGTATGTAGATATTTGTGATCTCGGCGTTTTTCAAAATTACTGCACTCGCTCGCTCGTTTTTTGCAAAAGGTCAATTTCAAAAACGCCTCGATCACAAACATACCAGCATCGTTCAGTAATGCTTAATACCACATGCGTTAAAGAAGATAAAGCAAAAACGCATATAACTTGTATTGTAAATATTTGTCATTAAGGCAATTTGTGCTCGACAAAAAATGTGATTCATTACTATAGTTTTATGCATGAGTGGCACTAATGATTAGTTTATTAACGAGCCGAAGGCGAGTTCATAAACTAATCACTGCGCAGCCCGAATGCGCTGCGCGAGTCGGGCTGCATCATGGTATACTTATGAGTCACTCTGTTCCCCAGGCAAGACTGGCGACTGGAAGAACCACTTCACTCCAGAGATGGACGCCCGGATGAACGCCTGGATGAAGGAGCGACTCCAGGGAACCGACCTGAACTTCCAGACCGAGCTGAAGCATCAGGATTGAGCAGCACACAAACACTGATGCCTTGTTTAGGGACTGCAATGAATACAGATTCAGAAGCACATAAGTGTTTTGGAAGTCCACTTGTCGCAAGTAACCTTTTTATGTGACCAGTGACCTCAATACCAATATCATGTTAATGTTTGAAAATGAACACAAACTGCGCATCCTCAAGAAAAATGATTAAAATTGTGTCGCTCTCAACATAAATATAAACTTCTTGAATGCTCAAATTGATGTCTCGGGAGATCACGGTTTTGAACTGACCTCAGGTCACCGATATCGAATTTCTGACACTAATACAATTCAAACATTACTAGGTTGAGATTGCCTCTGGCTCAGTCAAATTTCATATTGTGGTGTTATAAAACTAATCATAAACCAATAAGAGGTCCAGCTCCAGCGTCACAGCATGCGTGCTCCACGTTCCGGAGCCGCATGGAGAGGGTGCGGGACGCCAACGGCAGACACTGAGTTATAGAAGCATATAATGCGCATGTTACTTAATATATATTATATTATACTACTACTATATATTATATATATTATATATATATATATTATAATATATTTATTATCATCTTTATTAACCTCGATCAAAGTAATCCATATTATAATATAATATACACATATAATGATTGTAAATACTTTGTCTTAAGCAATTTGTGCTATATATATTATATTATATTATATATTATATATATATATATAATATATATTTATATATATAATATATGCGTGCAGGCTCAAAATCTCAAAGCCCGTCGCCATCACCCGAGTTATATTAGTTTGAGTAGACTGTAGAGCCGTAGGAAATTCTCAATTTACCTGTAACACCCATTTTTAAGAATGACCATTCCTTTGTAATCAGTAGTTATATAAAGGTATCCAGAAAAGACAACCATCGATATTTTGCGTTAATAACGGTAGTGTAATTAAATTCGGTCTCTAATTGCATTGAGTCCGCCCCTGTAGCTCAGTGGGAGAGGGCTGGACTTCTGACCTATCCCGGTACTGGGAGCCCGGGTTCGAGTCGCTTCGGCGCTCGCTATTTGCTCCTGACTGGGATGGCCTGCGGCCGTAGCAGCGTGCACTCAAAGTCAATCGTCAGTTAGCGTTGGCGGACCGTGTCAGGTATGTCGGGCACGTAAAACTTTCGTTCTAAACTGTCTGCCGGACAATGCAAGTTGTGCGGTCGTGGTGGTAAGGTCAGGACCTTGCGCAACAAGCTCTTACTTAGCGCGGGTGTGATCTCGGAAATTCATCCATTGCAAAAACGTTCGACTACGTTTTTATTAAACATGCAAGCCCACGGGATGGCCTGCGGCCGGTAGCAGCGGTCGCACTCAAGGCCAGGTGACGTTGAGTGCGACTGGGTCTTTGTGGAATATTCCAAGAACGTGTATTATCCCTGGCACGGTCTCTGGACGAGGGGGCTACAGGCATGGGCAGATCCAGAACGGTTGGTTTAGGCCAGTTTGGGATTGACCAAATTCCCAAAAAGCTCACACAGTCATGACAACTCATCGGATTTTGCTTGCTTATGCATCGATAACTGATTTCAAGCAAACTTCCCTTAGTAAAAGTTGCTTATATTTTATTTTATCTCAAGAGTCAAATTTCTACCAATTTCGGGTTGTTTGGGGAAAGGGACATGGCCCCGTGACCCCCCTCTGGATCCATTCATGGCTACAGATTTAAAAATGTGTCCCTAGTAGTTTTGAAGCCGTGGCGACGACCCTGGCCGCCGGTATCAGGGCAATCAAGGCTCCAAGGTCGGTGCGATAAGTGCGATAAGTGCGATAAGTGCGATAAGTGCGATAAGTGCCGGTGCCGGTGTTAACCACACCGGCGCACCGATTGCGATGAGTGCCGGTGTCCATGGCAGAGAGGCAGGAACTTGAAGATAGCTGCCACCGCCATCAGTTCCAGAGTGTGGGGCTGCGAGAGAAGCCGAGCTGGTGGTGAGATAGTGTACTGCTCTGAAACACACAGGTAAGGTGAGCTGCAGTAACACCTTTGGCCTGCGGATGCAGCGGCGGATCCAGAACGGGAGTTTGGGGAGGAGGGTGGCAAAATTCCAAAAAGTCTCACATATTTCTGAAAACTTATCAATTTCGCTTGTTTATGCATTGGTAGCTGATATAAAGCAAACTTTCCATCGTAAAAGTTGCTTAGATTTCCTTCTATGTCATGAAATGTGTCATTGTTTGCCGATTTCGGAGAGTTTGGGGGGGGGCAATTGCCCATTCTGCCCAACCGTAGATCCGCCACTGTGCGGAGGCGTGCCTTATAGAGCTCCCGTACCCGAGTGTTGCGATGAAGGGCTCGTTAGCCGTCAGCAGCGGGTTCCAGTCCAGGCCAGTGATCATCGTTCTGTGGCCTGACCAGCACTTGATCAACTGTAGCAGCTAGTTGAGGTCAACACGGCACGAAGCTTTTGGCGTTGTTACTGCATTGTCAAGCGCTTCCTAGACCCGGTGACCAAATATGGCATTAGGCAATGGGTTATCCCGGCTGTCATTGGGACGTGTTTCATAACGCGACTTACCGAGGGGTGTTCCCTTCGTATCTCGGGATCTATTAGACTGAATTAGAAAAAAACTTCAATGCCATTCGATGGCTGTGATCAGGCCAAATAAAAACATATTGCCAGTGCTATGAAGGTCTCGATGGATATAACAACCATCGCTCCCGTCTGCGCTGTGTTAAACATACGGCGGTTATACGGCTATACGTTAAACCTACGGTGGTTACTCAAATAATTCACTAATTAACCCTTTTTCCGCTTATCATTTGTTTTTTGGTACCTACATCAGCGAAAACAACAACGCAGTACTTATAGTGGATATTTTTGTCAGATTCCAACATAAACCATTTTACCGTTCTGGAATATTTGTCCTCGTTTGGACATAACTGTTACTTCATCATGAAATCATTATGATCCACCACGCGCAACTGAAGCTTATTATTGCTGCCTGCTGCCTGCTGTCCCTGTGCTGAGTGCTGACGTCCCCGTTCGGGCTGCCGTTTCAGGCGGGTCAGGATGACGTCACTGCCATACCCGCACCAGTTCCAGGACGTCGATGCCGAGACCAACGCTCGCGTCAAACGCCTTGTTCCATGTTTGGCAGACGGAGCCATGATTGTGGGCGAAGATCACTACTTTTATGCCAAGAAGCCCAAAGAGAGCTTCCACAAGATGTATAACTACCCTGTGGACGAGCGGGACATTTGGGTGGTGACTTTGCCAAAATGCGGCACCACGTGGACGCAGGAGATGGTTTGGCTGATCGCCAAAGACTGTGACTTCAAGGGTGAGCAACGTAACCTGATCCCGGAGCGATGGAACTTCCTCGAGATGTCTTACCAAGTCTTGGGATCCGAAAAGCTAGCCAAAAGCATTGTTTGGAAGGGGATAAGGACCAACCCTTGGAACACTCCTCAGATTCTGTGGGCAGGGCTACAAATGGGGTGGCCTCGGTCTTACCACCCTCCCAGGTTCGTCAAAACCCACATGTCATTCTCCATGCTGCCTCCGAAGCTACTGGACACGTACAAAGTTGTGTATGTCGCACGAAACCCCAAGGACGCCCTTGTCTCCTTCTACCATCACCACAAGCTGATTAACCCTATTCCCTGCGAGCGGCAAGAATTACGTTAACCTGCGGGGGGGGCAGATTCCCCCCCAGAGATCTCGAGAACCGCTCGGCCGATTTCGATGAGACGAACACCATTCGATTCGCCGTGACGAAATCTTTCTTTTTGGATCCAGAATTTGCTTTTTTCTCTAAAATGGGGGGCCAGGGGGCAAAAAATACGAAAATTTGGAGTGTTTTTTGAAAGGTCATTGTGGCCAAGTGATTCGACCGATTTGCATGCAAAAAAAACGTTTTTGAGCTTCCAATGTTCATGTTCTACAATGTGTGAAAGGACAAGAAAAAACGAAAAAATCTAGGCGCACTCAGGGAAAAAAAAATTGGGAGAATTTTTGATAAAAATGTGCTTCTTATGTGTGGGACGTGAGACAGTCACATGTGGGCTTGTTGCTGTATTTGAATGTAAACAAATTGTGCATAAGCGGATTTCAGTGTTAACAACGGTGGGGGAACATGTGCGGAACACGCCTTTTTATCATCTTGCTTATTTGAAGTTGGGCCTCAATGACGAAAATATTGCCCTGCCATTTTATGTACCTGAGGCGCCTCTGCCCCAATAATATGTATAATCCAATTATGTATGATTGTACAAAAGCATTTGACTGTAGTTCTGACGCCTTTTATTCCACGCAAACGACGGAAGGATGTATGCCCACACACCAGCATCGAAACGACCTCCGCAAAACATTGACCCTGGGAGCCCCTCTGCTGTCCAATTTTTCAAACATTTATCACAGAACACGCATCATTCATATTTAGGAAAAGTTCCGAAGTTTCAAGACGATAGACGTAACGGTTCTTCAGAAGCGGGCGGCGAAAAAACTACCGGGGCAGAATCTTCCCCCCCGCAGGGGATAGGGTTAAGATGTGCGGGCTTCACGGCACATTGCGAGAGTTCTTTGATCTCTTCCTTAGGGGTGCAAGATAATCATGACGCCATTCATGCCACACGTCAGGGAGGCTTGGGAGAAGAAGGATCATCCTAACCTGCTCTTCCTGTTCTTCGAAGAGATGAAGGCAGACCTCAGACGAGTCATCAGGCGAGTAGGAGATTTTCTTGGGAAGAAACTCTCGGATGAGCAGGTGGAGCAGTTGTATGAACACCTCAAGTTTGACAACTTCAAGAAGAACCCCTACGTCAACTTTGACCAGCTAAAGCAGCTTGGCGTGCTTTCTGAAGCTGGAAACTTCGTCCGGAAAGGTTGGGCAAAGGGAAATAATGGCCTTGTATTTTCTAGCATCAATTTTGTAGGCTATTGTTATGGTATACAAATGTTGTCATATAAATTTAAGAATGACATACATTTATTTCCTTATTCAAAGTTATAAGTTTGTAAAATTTTAAAGCAAGTACGTATACTTCTTTCCGAGTTCATGATCGGTGTTTTCTACCACTTTTGGGAGCACGACATACAGGCTCTTTTGAATCATTTTTTTTCAGCGGGCGATCCGACCGAGAGTCCGTTCAGCCTCCCGGTGACCCCAAACGCCGACCCGCAGCCGCGGGCGATCACGTGACCGCGTCCAGCCGCCGGGCCAGCTGGCGGCCGGAGCGGTGGCCGGCGGGCCGCAGACAATTCTGTTAACACCACAACAATAACTACATCAATTTTATTGAAATTTGTGAGAAGACGTCAAATTGATGCAGAGTAAGGTACCGTAAGTTTCACGTCGATATCTATCATAGTTTCCAAGCTATTGAGAAAATCTGGGAGAGGATATACTTTGCCCCCCTCCAGCGGGGCGCAGGCTCACCTGCGAGTCAGTGGGGAACTTTTTTAGTCTCTCTGAAGCAAATTTGAAAATATCTCAAGAAAAAATGCAGCTATCGACGCGAAACGTTCAGTACATTTCCAGACATTATTTGTATACATGTCAGCAAAAATAAAATTTGGGGTTATTTGGCACCAGAAAATGACGTCATATTGACGTCACTTTAGACAGATTTCGAGCCAGATTAGGCCGTATATAAACAAATTGTGGAAAATATAGTTTCCAAGATGACTTTATTCTAAATACATCACATAATAGCTGATGACCACTGACCAGTACTACCAAACTAGACCAGTACTACCAAACCACTGACCAGTACTACCAAACTACATTTTTAGTTACGATGGAGGTGGGCATCGTAACTAAAAATGTAGGTCCGTTACTCGTTACTCTGTTACTCATAAAATAAGTTTCGTTACTCAGTTACTTTGCGACAAATTTGACGGAAGTTGCTTTAGTCCGTTACTCCGTTACTTTAGGTTAACCCTCGCCCGTGCAGCGTGCAATCACTGCGTGACCGTGCAGGGGGGGGGTACGACCCCCTGGTGTTTCGCTACTTAATGAACTAGAGCTTCGATTAAAATATGAACGTGTTTCTTGTGACAGGAAGAAGCCACTGAGACCCTATTTTAAGGTCCTAGGTCAATATGTGACCTCTTAGGTCATGTCAATGACCATAATGTCATCCTATCGTTAATGTGTAAAAATGGAATACTTATCGAGCTTAAATCGTGAATAACATCTATTCATGCTAAGTTTGTGCCAGAGTTGAAATCAGCGTCACAAAATGTCCTAGAAACTGCAAAATTCCAGAAAAGTCATGTCAGGTCATCTGAAGTCAGTGACCTCGGTTGACAGTGAAGCGCATGACAGTGAAGCGCATGACAGTAAAGCACATGACAGTGAAGCGCATGACAGTGGAACATATAATAAGGTATGTAAAATGAATCCAATATTTGGAATCAGCGTCACAAAATGCAATGGAACCTGACAGAGGCCAAAAACGTCAGCTAAGGTCATCGGAGGTCAGTGAACTCGGTTGACTTCTGAAAACGTTAATCGAGGTTTAGATCCCAGCATAAGCCACAACTGTCACCTGAAAACACCTGTGCATATGCATCTGACAAGAAACCCTCGGAGACTGAAAAAGTTACAAAGATTGACACTGCGGGACGTAATTTGCGTCTGACATGGCCGTAAGAAACAGATAATAGGTCAGGGGTCATGATAGTTTGAATTTTTGTATTTTTTAGAGTAAGTGTTAATTTGTACAAAAGTGGGGCACTACAAATAGTATCGCAATCGGTTGATATTTATGCAAGTTATTCCCCAAAAAACGAGGTGGGATGGCATTCACTCCCTGCACTGGCGAGGGTTAACACTCGCCAGTGCAGGGGATGGATGTCATACCCCTCCGTTTTTCGGAAATAACTCGCGTATTGATCAATCGATTGCAATGAAACGCTCAGTACCATTCTAGATAATAATGTGACACGTACTCTACAAATTGCAAACATCTATTGCCCATCAACCGTGACCTATGATCTGTTTCTCAAGGTCACGTCAGACGCAACTGGTGTCCCGCAGTATCGATGCTTGGAACTTGAGCACGTCCCGGGTGCATAGGCGGATCCAGAAAGTGTGATTTTGACAGTTGGGGGGGGGGGGCAAATCCCAAAAATTACGCATAATTCTGAAAACTCATCGGATTTCGCTTGCTTATGTATCAATAACTGATTTAAAACACTTTATCTAGTAAAAGTTGCTTAGTTTTACGACAAATTCAGGAAATGTGTCAAATTTGCGCCGATTTTGGGTGGTTTTTAAGGGGGGCATGGCCCCTTTGGCCCCCCTGGATCCGCCCTTGCCCGGGTGTTTGTTGTTCAGGAACATATGAACAGATCAAGATGTTAGTTGGTGACATTTATGGCTTCTACTGAGATGTGACCGCCGATGACCTGAGATGACTTTTTTTGGCTTCTGGCAGTTTCTATAGGGCGTTTTGTGACGCTGATTTTCCAAATTGACATTCATTTTACATAATCGATATGCTCCACTGGGATTATACTTGCTCAGTTTAACCGAGGTAACTGACCTCAGAAGACTTAAGATGAGATTCGTTCGATAATATATCGGTTTTTATATGCTAACTATACTTGTCCCACTAGTGGTGCCCGTCCTTTCAACGCCGGCCCACTATCTCAACACAAAAGTGACGTAGTAACGGACTTGATAATAAAGTAACGGAAGTTACTTGGTTCGTTACCTGTTTTGAAAAGTAACGAGATCGTTACTCTGTTACTGAAAAGTTGCTCCGTTATTAACGGAGTTGCGGAAGTTGCCCACCACTGCAACTGCCATCTCAAAATTGTAATTTATTTCATCACGGAATTTTCGAAAATTCTTGAAAGTCAAAACTATGTTTTCAAAATATGTTCCAAGGTTGTGATCATTGAAAAAACACGGAATATACATGGTAGAAACTAGCGTTGTGAAAATGTGTAGCGAGTGTAAAGTCAAAATCTTCAACGGCTACTAACTTATCACCTTTTAAAGGTAAACAAAATGGTCGGTCCACATAGCAGATAGTTTGTGGCCGAGCTTACAATACATTGCCTAAAAGCTACGATCTTGATTACGTCAATAATGGGCATGAAAGGTCCCAAAAGGTAGAGACGGTGCCTAGTTAGGCAACACATTTGCATTTAAGTCGCATGATTCAGTGTCATAAACTCATACCTATAATAATTTGTGAAAATTTGGTGACCTTGACCATGACATTTGACACTATGTTGAGCATTGGGTTGCGTATAGGAAGTTTTAGGATGTTTTTTCGTGCTCAAGATGAAAATGTGGGTTAGAAACATGCATCGCAAAGCATACTTAACCAAAAACTGAAAATTGTCCTCTTGACCTGAGATGACCTCACTTAATACAATTTACGAGGATGGCGACATGAAGTTTTCGATGTTTTCTACATGTATTAAGGTATTCTATCTATTTTACTCCTCTCTAATTCCATAGTTACGGCAAACCGTGTTTAATCAGAAATGATCAAATATTTTGACCTGACCTATGACGTCACCGGTGACTTTTAGGTAAACAACAATTATTAATGACGTCGATGAAATTTCCTGGGATTATCGATTGCCGTTTGAGTCAGAGCGAGCGTTTCTTTATTGGCTCCGAAGATACGAGAGGGCTAAAAAGGCCGCCTCCCAGTGAAATCGTGTTACAAAAAATTCGACTGCCGTGTTAAAGGGACACTCCACCTTAAAAAAATGTGTCAAATTGTACGCGTTTGTGGGTGCAAAAATATTTGATAGTGAATGCTTGCCGAACACGATTATAACATTTTTTTCTTCTCACCAAACAGTGCATTCAATTTCATAAAAAAACAGTTTTAAATATTTGGGTGATGAACGTTCACATGAAGGATTTTTTTGGAAAAAAAAAGAGAAAATCTTCACGCTGCCATAAGAAGGACTAGTGTATGGCTAATGTTATGGCCAAGGGTAAAACAAATGACTGTAATCAACATTTAGTAAAGAGAGACTACGACATCGGCCTCAGGGCCTCAGGGCCACCATATCAAATACATTGGGGACTGGATGTTACAGATGTCAATTAACCAAACGTCGAATTTCTCTGTTGCTTCGACCTCATGGTTGTTTAACTATTACCATACATAATTTTAATGCCAAGCACGCAAAATGGCTATCTCAACTCAAATCTTATGTTAAGGTGGGACAGTCCCTTTAAGCAACAGTCCATACGATATTTGACATTCCTTTACGTCATATGACATTCGATTTTTTGTTTTGTTTACACGTGTAAGGTATTTATTGTGTTGGTGTAAATACACCCGGGCATTAAGAGGAACAAGTACAGGGGAAAAGTAACGGATTAACGGAGTAACGGAATAACGTAGTGACTGAGTAACGGATTAACGGAGAAGCGGAGTAACGGACTAAAAAGTGATGAAGCAACGGAACACAGAAGTAACTTCTGTTTCTTGATCCGTTACGTAAAATAAATGCAAAGAGTCCGTTACTTCGCTACTCGAAAAAATAACTTCGTTAGTAACGGAGTGACGGAGTAACGGACCGATGCCCACCTATGCAGGTACCTACAATTAATTTACATTGGATTGAATTGGTTAATATTGGATAACCAGTATCATACCAATATTATATGGCGCCTTGGGTTTCTGGAGTAAAACACTAAAACTAGAAAATCTGACTTTTGATGACCATGTCATAAAAAAGACTAACATGCTTTCGATAAAACATGTCTCGAGCTATCTAACGCCGTTTTCGGCTAATTGCTACGTTGTGTGGCTTTCGAGATCTTAGCGGGGGGAGGGGCTGAAATACCCCCGTCATTCGTGGTTGGCCCAGGCCGTGTGCGTGTTAATTAAAGGACCGGATTTGTTTTTCAACGCTTGGTGATACGGCAAATACATTAAACAACGCTTGGATTTCACATTCGATTCTGTCTGCTCATCTCGGAGCGTCGCTCCACCATGTGTGCAACTGTACAGTACGCACTGCGCGCGTCGGAATGCATCAACGGATACTTATACATCCTGTTTCCCTCAGCAGACTGGCGGAAACTGGAAGTAAACCACACACTGTCTCAATACCCCCATGAGATGGGACCCTCAAACGCTGAGAAGGAGCGGGACTCCAGGGACGACTCTGAAACTGGCGTGTATTCTGCGTCCTCCAAGACCGAGCGAAGATTCAGATTAAAGATCAGCACAAAACAACATGATTGGTTTTGTTTTAGACGGACATGTATACAGAGGCACACATACACTGTGTCCGAATGTTAAAATACATGGGTGGGGCAATGTTTTACAACAAGCCGCCATTCCCCACTTCCCCCACTCGCCTCCCAATTACATTAGGACCTAGCGTCAGTGGAAGGAATTGGAGTTAAAATCTATAAAATTAACATTAGGGCCCCAATCATTTTCATAAATTGACGCCGCTGAGCACATAAGTGTTTTGCAAGTCCCCTTGTTTGTCTGTTTGTGTTTGCTCTGAGTGTGTCTTCGTGTGTGTGTGCATGTGTGTTCGTGTGTGCATTTGTGTGTGCGTGCGTGTGTGCTCGTGCGTGTTCGTGTTGATTATATGAAGGTCATGTCACCATCAAAATCAGAACGGTATTGCTGAAGACTGTCTGACACAGCGATGAGCTGCCTTACCTAACCTATTATGTGCGCATTCAGCCCTTCAATATTGTACACGTAAACGTGATTTAAACCTCCGCTTAACTAGGGTCTCAGCCGAACACCATTGCACGAGGGGGCATATATTGTCCCCCTCCCTCGTTCAGGGGCGTAGGAACTCATTTTGTAGTTGGGGGGGGGGGGGCAAAAGGCATTTTGAAGTGATTCTTTCCATGCAACGTCTAAAGGCGTAATGTTAAAATCCGAAAATGTTGGGGAGGGGGCAGTTGCCCCCTGCCCCCGGCTCCTACGCCTATGCCCTCGTTATCTCCGGTACCAGCTACCAATGATCGCAGCGAGACGCGCAAGGCGGCCTGTGGATCTGCTGCGGGGACACTCGGCGCCAGCCTATGTTGGCCAACCGTGCAGTGGCGGCACGACACGACACGACACGACATGACACCAGACGAAACATCCACTCAGCTTCCCGATAATCGCCTCCCCTGCTACCTCCCCCTCCCCCCGCCTGTGCACTGTGCAGCCCCCGCCGGGGAGCCGGTCATCATATGTCACGGCTGAGCGGCCATCATTGTCACGGCTGAGTGCCGTCTTCAGAAGGAGGAAGGGAGGGAGGGAGGAAGGAAGGTGGCACCAGGCACGGCGCGCGACCTCGGCCCACCAGCGCGCGCCGCGCGGTACGGCATGGTGCAATGGTGTCGCGACTGCGAGCCAGATAAAGTGGCGCTGATCGGCACGCGCTGCTGGTCCCATCACCGAGTCCACCACCCGTCAGACAGCGCTGCTCCATCACCGGGCCGCCAGCACGTGTTACTGGTCCGTCACCGGGCCGTCAGTACGTATACTGTCGTCACCGTGAGCCGTCATACGTGTTACTGTCCCGTCACCCAGAGCCGTCAGACTGTACGTCTCGCCGGCGTAGCAGACCGTACTGGTCCGGTCACCGCGCCGTCATACTAATTACTGTCTCCACCGAGCGTAGACTGTCGGTCCTCGTCACCGACCGTCAGTACCGTGTTACTGGTCCGTCAACCGGGCCGTCATACGATTCTGTCCGTCACCGCAGCGCAGTAACGTGTACCTTCCCCGTCACCGAGCAACCGTCAGTACGTGTTATACGGTCCCGTCACCGGCCGTCAGTACGTGTACTGAGTTGTCACGCGTCAGCACGTGTTTACTGGTCCTCAACCGACCGCCAGTACTTTACGGGTCGTCACCGGCCGTCAGACGTTCTTACGGTCCGTCACCTGAGCCGTCAGTACTGTAGATCGTTCACCGGAGCGCCAGTTTCGTTTACGGTCCTGCACCGCCTTCAGACGGTTACTGGTCCAATACCGAGCCGTCAATACGTGACTGGCCTCACCGACCTCCAACGTTTACGGTCCGTCACGCCGACCGCATACGTGTTACGGTCTCACCCGAGTCATGAACGTGCTGTTTACTGGTCCTCACCGAGCGTCAGTACGGTACGTCGTCACCGAGCCGCCAGTACGTGTACTGTCCGTCACGCCGTCGAGTACTGTTACTGGTCACCGAGCTCGCAGTACGTACTGATGCCGTCACCGACCGCCATTCGTGTTACGTCTTTCACGGGCCGTCATACGTTACGGGCCCATCACCGAGCCCGTCAATACGCTATGTTACTGGCGCAACCGACCGCCAGACTGTGTACTGTTCACCGGCGCCGTCATAACGTGTTACTGCTCCATCACCGAGCCGCTCCAGTAACGTGTACTGTCCGTCACCGCCGTCAGTACGTGTTACTGGTCCGCACCGATGCCGTCAGTACGTGTTTACTGTCTCGTTTCACCGACCGTCAGTAACGTGTTACGGTCCTCACCGACCGTCAGTACGTGTTACTTCCGCACCGGCCGTCAGCACGTGACTGGTCCATCACCAGTACTTACGTCCGTCCACCGTAGCCGTGCCATAACGTGTCTGGTTTCCATCACCTGATCCGTCAGTACGTGTTACGTTCCGTCACGACCTCAGTACGTTGTACGGTCCGTCACCGGCCTCAGCTACTGCTACTGGCCATCACCATACGTTTACCTGTCCGTCATCGAGCCGTCCAGTACAGGTACTGGTCCGTCACCGAGCGTTCAGCACGGTTACGGCCGTCACGCACCGTACACTGTTACGGTCCGTCACCGAGCCGTCAGCACGTGACTGGCCATCACAATACGTTACGGCCGTCCCGAACTGCCAGTACGTGTACTGGTTTCACCGAGCCGCAGTACGTGTTGATGTCCGCACCGAGCGCAGTACGTTTACTGTGCGTCACGAGCCGTGCAGCAACTGTACTGTCCGTCACCGAGCCGTCAGTACGTGTTACTGGTCCGTCACCGGGCCGTCAGCACGTGTTACTGGTCCATCACCAGTACGTGTTACTGGTCCGTCACCGAGCCGTCAGTACGTGTTACTGGTCCGTCACCGAAGCCGTCAGTACGTGTTACTGGTCCGTCACCAGAGCCGTCAGTTCGTGTTACTGATCCGTCACCGAGCCGCCAGCAACGTTACTGGTCCGTCATCCGACCAGTACACGTGTATACTGGTCCTCACGACGTCATGACGTTGTTAGTGTCCGTCACGACCGTCAACTGTACTGGTCCGTCGACCGACCGCCAGCACGTGTTCTGTCCGCACCGATCCGCAGCACGTTACTGTCGTCACCGAGCCGTCATAGCTTACTGTTCCGCACCGCGCCATACACGTTACTGGTCGTCACCGATCGTCAGACGTGTTAGTGCCCACCGAGTCCGTCCAGTACCTGACTGCTCATCCGACGGTCATACGGGACTGTTCTCACCGGGGGAGCCGCAGTACGTTTATGGTCCGTCACCTGAGCCCGTAGTCTGTTAACGGTTCGCACGACCGTCAGTCACGTGTTACGGCCCGTCACCCGATCCGCAGTACGTGTACTGTCCTACCGGGGACCGTCAGCACGTGTTACTGGTGCCTCACAACCCGCTACTTACGCCCACGACCGTAGTACCGTTTTACGGCCGCACCTAGCCCAGTAACTTTACGTCGCACCGAGCCGGTCAGTACGTATGGTCGCACGGGACTCAGTACGTGTTCTGGTCCCGCACCGAGCCGTCAGCATGTGTTACTGGTCCGTCACCGAGCCGTCAGCATGTGTTACTGGTCCGTCACCGAGTCGTCAGCATGTGTTACTGGTCCGTCACCGGGTCGTACACGCATTATTGGTCCCGGAACTGAGCCGTACAAGGGCAAG
Source organism: Semibalanus balanoides (assembly GCA_014673585.1). Classification (NCBI taxonomy): domain Eukaryota; kingdom Metazoa; phylum Arthropoda; class Thecostraca; order Balanomorpha; family Balanidae; genus Semibalanus; species Semibalanus balanoides. Next base: position 36,353 of record VOPJ01013237.1, on the reverse strand, counting down.
GCCGTATAAGAGTACAAGGGTTATTGTATATATCGCCTTGGGTTATTGGTCCCGTTACCGTGCCATACACGGGTTATTGGTCCCGTCATCGCATTGTATACTGATATCGAGAGCAGACATGTGCCAAGGCCAAAAAATAGGATCCAAGATCCTCAAGATCCCACGACAAACTGCTTTTCCAGGATCCAGAATCAACAGGATCCCACGACAAAATGATTCGTCATGATCCAGGATCCAATAAGATAGATCCCAGATCTTGGATCCAAGGGATCCTGGACGACAGACTGATTGTCTAAGATCCAGGATCCACAGGATCCGATTACAAAACAATTTTTCAGGATCCAACGACAAAATGACTTCCAGGATCCAGGATTCACAGGATCCCATGACCAAAATATCTTGCATAATCCAGGATCCAACAAGATCCTTGATCTTGGATCCTAGGGATCCTGAATCTTGGATCTTTTAGGGATCTTGGCCCATGTCTGATCGAGAGCCAACGAGACCACTGCAAAGAGACGACAAACAGACATACAGACAGACACATACAGACGCGCCCTTCTCAAAAAGCTGATAAGATAAACAGATAACAATGCTTTGAGTGACACTTCATCAGGATCTGTCGGAGTAATTTAAATGTCAAATCTATTAAGGTTGAGTTCTGATCGACATTTTTTATAATCCATGCGCTGTTGCTTTATTTGTTATTGCTCTATTTCTCTGATGCTCCTTTAACTTATTTTAATATTTATTAAACAACAAGGATATAACACGCTGAACACATGACACTTTCTATAAAAACTCACACCGTGTATTGGGAGTCTGCACGCACTGTTGAGCTTCTGCATCCTGTCATCCCCGGCGACGGAGCAGGGAAGGTGTCGACGCTGAGCCTACCGGCTGATTTGCATTGTATGGCCATTGTCAGGGGCGCTTACTGTCCGCCACTGTCCGCCACTGTCCCATTGTCCGGCGCAGTGCCGCCAACACAGAGATGGCAGCACTGGGCGACGCCCGGCGCAGCACCTGCTCTCCTGCTGCTGCTGCTGCTGCTGCTGCTGCTGCTGCTGCTGCTGCTGCTGCTGCTGCTGCTGCTGCTGAGAGTTACACCGACCGACTCAGTCTGTAGTCAGAGGGACACCTCATCTCCTCAGGGTAACATCGGCCGACTCTGGCTGTAGTCAGAGGGACACCTCATCTCCTCAGGGTAACATCGGCCGACTCGGGCTGTAATCCATGAGGGACAACCTCCATGCTCCCAGGTAAACAATCGGCCGATCAGTCTGTGTCAGAGGGACACCTCTCATCCTCCTCAGGTAACATCGGCCGACTCTTGGCTGTAGTCAGAGGAAGCAGCCTCAATCTCCCTCCAGGGTAACATCAAAGCCACTCGGGCTGTAGTCAGAGGGACACCTCATGCTCGTAGGGTAACAATCGGCCGACTCGGGCTGTAGTCAGAGGGACACCTCATCTCCTCAGGGTAACATCGGCCGACTCAGACTGTAGTCAGAGGGACACCTCATCTCATCAGGGTAGCACCGGCCGACTCGGGCTGTAGTCAGAGGGACACCTCATCTCCTCAGGGTAACATCGGCCGACTCTGGCTGTAGTCATAGGAGCACCTCATCTCTTCAGGGTAACACCGAATGACGTCACAATGGTCAGAGACTCAGAGCAGCACCTCCTGCTGACCTGCAGTGACGAGTGGCGCGACGCCACTCCAGGGACGCCATGGAGTCTGTGGTCTTTCATTGGAGCAGTGGAACAGCTGGTTCACCTGGAATGGCAAACTGGTCGCACCAGAAAAAATGACTCTCAGCTTTGAGGGTCGTAAACAATAATCTCGACGGATAGTAATGGTTTAACAGCTTCACAGTAGGTATGATATTCGACTCGAGACAGACAGATCTAATGAAATACGAGATTAGCTTCAATCGTTCCAAATTTATAGCATTTTCTTTTTCATGTTTGAGCAGCCGTATTATTTATTGATATTTGTCTTCTTTCACCTATCATCATCAAGTTTATTAAACATAAATGAAACAAAATATGTAAATAAATCATATTTTGTTATCTATCGTTATGGCATCGTTATATATCGTTATCTATCGTTATACCTATCGTTATGCAATGGTTATTTCTCTGCCATTTCAGGAAGACGAGACTTGATTTCCTTGTCCAGTGTGCATGCATCGTGGATGTTGACGACTAGGCAATAAATCACGTCGTTTTTTCCCCGATTTAATGATCGTTTAGGCACCACTGCCGCCGACTGACCAGCTAGTAAAACCGTGCATCAAAGTGGCCGTGACGCCATCAAATCGTTTTATTTGCTCCGTTCAACAGAGAGCCATCATCGGCGCCGGGTGGAGAGGGATCACCGGGTGGGGATGGGACGCCGGGTGAAGAGGGATCACCGGGTGGGGATGCGGACGATCCGGGCGGGATTGGAATCACGCGGGTGGGGGATGAGGACGCCGGGTGGAGAGGGATCACGGCGCGCGCACGCGGACGCCGGGGTGGGGGGCATCACCGGGCGGGGATGGCACGCCGGGTGGGAGAGGGATTACCGGGTGTGGAATTGGGGACGCCGGGTGGAGAGGATTCAACCGGGCGGGGATGGCAGCGCCGGGTGGAGAGGGATCACCGGGCGGGGGATGGGACACCGGGGTGGAGAGAGGGATCACCGGGCGGGAAGGGACGCCGGGGTGGAAGAGGGATGCGACCGGCGGGTATGGCGACGCCGGCTGGGAGAGGGAATCACCGGGGCGTGGGATGCCTGGGGCCGGGTGGAAGAGGGATCACCGGCGTGGGATGGGGACGCCGGTGTGATCGAGGATAACACAGGGGCGGGGGCATGGGACGCCGGGTGAGAATGCGGATCAGCCGACGGGGATGGGATACACCGGAGATGAAGAGGATCACCGGGCGAGGAATGGAGACGCCCGGGTGGAGAGGGATCACCCGAGCAGGGGAGGGACGCAAGCGGGGGACTGGGACGCCGGGTGAAGAGGGATCACTCGGTGGGGATGGGACGTCGGGTGGAGAGGGATCAACCGGGTGGGGATCGGGACGCCGGGTGGAGAAGGATCAACCGGGCGGGGATGGGGACGCGGGTGAGGATGGATCACCGGGCGGGGATGGGACGCCGGGCGGGGAAATGGACGCTCGGTGGAGAGGGATCACGGGCGGGGATGGCACGCCAGGCGGGATTGGGACGCCGGGTGAAGAGGGATCACCGGGCGGGATGGGACGCCGGGTGAGAGGGATCAACCGGGTGGGGATGGGACCGCCGGGTGGAGAGGGATCACCGGGCGGGGATGCGCCGGGTGGAGAGGGATTCCCGGTGGGAATGAGACAAGCGGGGTGGCAGAAGGATCACCAGGCGGAGGATGGGACGCCGGAGCGGGGATGGGAGCGCCGGGTGGAGAGGATCCACCGGGTGGGGATGGGACGCCGGTGGAGAGGGTCAACGGGCGGGGTTATGTGGGATCACCGGGTGGAGAGGGATCAACGGCGGGAATGGGGCGGCTTGGTGGAGATGGGACGCCGGGTGGGGTATGGACGGCCCGGTTAGGAAGAGGGATCACGGGCGGGGGATGGGCAACGCGGGTGGAGAGGGATCACCGGGACGGGATGGAGCCGGGTGGGGGATGGGATGCGTACGCTCGGGCGGAGAGGGATTACCGGGTGGGGATGGACGCCGGGTGGAGAGAGGATCAACGGGGCGGGGGGGGGAATGGGATCACCGGGTGGAGAGGGATCAAGGGCGGGGAATGGGACGGGCTGGTGACGATTGGGACGCCGGGTGGGATGGACGCCGGTTGAGAGGGAATCAGCGGGCGGGGATGGCACCCGGGCGGGGATGGGACGCCGCGGGTGAAGGAGGGATCAACCGGTGGGAATGGACGTCGGGTGGAGAGGGAATCACCGGGGTGATGGGAACGCCGGGCGGGGATGGGATCACCGGGTGAAGAGGGATCACCGGGCGGGGATGGGACGCCGGGTGGAGAGGGATCACTGGTCGGGGATGGGACGCCGGGTGGAGAGGGATCACCGGGCGGGGATGGGATCACCGGGTGAAGAGGGATCACGGGCGGGGAATGGAAGCGCCGGGGTGGAGAGGGATCACCGGGCGGGATGGATCACGGGTGGAAGAGGGATCACCGGGCGGGATGGGATCAACCGGGCGGGGATGGGATCAGCGGGTGAAGAGGGATCACCGGGCGGAGTTCTATCTTGGGTGAAGAGGGATCACCGGCGGGGGATAGGGATCACCGGGTGAAGAGGGATCACCGGGCGGGGATGGGACGTCCCGGGTTGGAGAGGGATTACCGGTGGGGATGAACGCGGGGTGGAGAAGGATGCACCGGCGGGGAATGGGACGCCGGGATGGGACGCCGGGTGGAAGAGGAATCAAACGGGCGGGAATGGGATCACCGGGTGGAGAGGGATAAACGGGCGGGAGTGGGACGGCTGGTGGAGCATGGGAGCGCCGGTCATGGGGATGGGACGCGCCGGTTGGATGAATGACGCCGGTGGGGCATGGGGATCACCGGGTGAAGAGGATTCACCGGGCGGGGATGGACGCCGGGTGAGGGGATCACCTGGCGGGGATGGGACGCCGGGTGGAGAGGGATCACCGGGGCGGGGATGGCACGGCCGGGTGGAGAGGGATCACTGGTCGGGGAAGTGGCACGCGCGGTGGAGAGGGAATCACCGGGCGGGGATGGGATCACCGGGTGAAGAAGGGATCACCGGGCGGGGATGGGAACCACCGGGCGGGGATGGGACGCCGGGTGGGGATGGGATCACCGGGCGGAGAGGGATCCATCCGGGTGGGGATGGACGCCGGGGTGAGAGGGACTGCACCGGGCGGGGATGGGATCACCGGGTGAAGAGGGATCACCGGGCGGGGATGGGACGCCGGGTGGAGAGGGATCACTGGTCGGGGATGGGACGCCGGGTGGAGAGGGATCACCGGGCGGGGATGGGATCACCGGGTGAAGAGGGATCACCGGGCGGGGATGGGACGCCGGGTGGGGATGGATCACCAGGTGGGGATGGGACGCCGGGTGGGGAGGGGTCGCCGGGTGGGGGAGAGGTCACCAAGTGACCGACGTACCGGACTATCACCTCCGCCGGCGCCGCGCTCGGCGGCGTCTCAGCGGCGTCTGGCGGCGTCGGAGTCGCGGACAGCGTCGTAAGCTAACGATAAATCGCCGGCCCGGCCGTTGCATCAGAGGACTCTGGTGGGCGGCGGCGGCGGCGGCGGCGGCGGCGGCGCCAGGGGCGTAACCACCGTTCTCAAGTTACTGGGTAGCACTTTTTGACGAAATAATTCTTAGTCATAGTGTTCGAAAAATCCCCCTTAGCAAATATACACGAATTTAAGCCACTCAATTTTATAGTGCTGACTTTTTTACCTTTTGTAATTTACTTGAATTAATTTTAACTCTATTGTATACAGCTGCAGCCTGCATCACTGGAAACTGATGGGCTGTCGCGTCTCCCTAATGCCGATGGCACAGCCTTCATCAAAGCCTCATGTTGTTATAGTAAATAGTTGCGCACATACCGGGGCGCCACGGCTCTTTGGTCGGTCGGACTCCGAGGCCTGGCCAAAAACCTTGATTTTAGGCGTCTTCCTACGGAAGACCAAAACCCATGCAAATGTTTATTTTTGCATCAAGAAGTTACGAAAAGAAGGGTACTTCTTTGGTATTGTAGTTATTCTATATTCTTTAAAATTAAGTAAATTGTGTTATTTTCCAGTCATTGTGGTGAAACATGACGGCGATGGCGCTGCTGTATGCCCGCCTTGCTGCCGCCCCTGTTCGGCCCTCCAATCGTTTTGGAAAAATTGACACCACTGCGTTAACTACTGCTTTATTGATATTTGATTTGATTGGCAAAAGACTCGGCTATTAAACCGTTGTCTCACGTTTTTTCTTCTTATTATATGAGAAAAAAGTCATAATTTTTCAGATGTTTCAAAAACGGAATATTTACGATTGAAACTTGTTAGATGTTTATGTATACCACATTTTAAGTTCATACCAGCAAAACTGACTGACTTAGTCACTTATGACCTTTCAAAGACAAATATCGACCACTTTCCACGGCATTACTATGCATAACACACGCATCTCCGTTCCTACCTTATTCTTCGAGCTCTATGAAACCAACTTTGTTCTAAAACGGTGATTATTCGCGCTCTAGACAATAAACAACCCGATAAACATGTATTACAACGACCAATGACCATAATCAGCAGTTATTCACTATAGGTTCTCAGGGGCGTAGAACTCATTTGAAGTTGGGGGAGGGGAATCCCTACATTTTTTGACTCTTTATCAGTCTATTTTAGCAGAATATACGTTTTATTACAACTTTTGCGGTTGATTATTTTTAATCACGAAATATTGTTTGGTATGAAACCCTTTCATTTTCATCGTGTATTGACTCGTGTTTGTATTTTTGTCACATTTCGGCTCAACAACTTGATTTTTGACGGATTTTCTCAAACATTTTAGTTACTTTTTCTACCACACAAAATGTCCATGTAGGTGTACGGCATTACAAATCGGTTATATCTCAATTTTTTTCGATGCAACTGCTATATTTTGTAGAAGTTGAAGTTATTCGGGAAAAAACGATGGTGGCGTCGGATCCAACCCGTCCCCCAGGCGGTCGAGGGCGTATGCCTCGTAGTTTGGAGGCTTAGAATTGAGGCTCAAACGGTCTGGGATGCGCACCAAATTTTAAATATGTTATATATGATGCGCTAAGCCTCATTTGGAGAATCGCAATTCACTCTCGCATTTTTTATCCTGAGCCGCCGCGAATCAATCGGAACCTGCTAACTAACGTTGGTCTACTGGCTCAGTGAGTGTGCCGGCATATCCACGTAGAACGCGCACCACTCGCTTCGCTGCGGCTCAGGAAAACAAATGACGAGGTGCTCCGCCGGGTCAAAGGCTTAACTCCTATACGGTATATAGCGATTGCAAAAACAATAGCAATCGCGATCCAAATTTCGATCGCGATCAAGAAGCGCTAAGCACTGCTTTTGGTAACAGTCATCAAACTAAGCTGTCCAAATGGTTCTGGACTAGGTATCTGCGTGAAACCACGAACGAGTGACCATAACGGTAAGACGACTGCACCGCCATCCAGATTCACTGAAATATCGACAATCAAAATTGTAAGTAAATAAGATTACTTGAAAGTCTCAAAAATGTAGCGCTGAAAAAAGTTGAATGAAAAATTACACATTTCATAAAAACTCAGCTATGTTTTCCTCAAAAGTATTTTTCACCTTGATATGGTAAATATTTTTAAAAATCTCAGTTGGCATGCCTGCAGAATGCAGATTGACAAGACATTGCAAAATATTTACCCCAAAATTGGGAGGCGGCCGCCCCGCTAAAGAATTCGTTGTGAGGGGCAGCTGGAGGGCCAGCTGCCTCCCACGGATTCCTCCGCTCCTACGCTTTTTACCTGAGTTTTCGTAAGAGGCAAACGTAAGGAAAACTACATTATGTAAATTTCGGATAATTCCAAAACTATGACCATCGCGTGGGTTATTTGAAAGTGAAAGGTATTTCTTTACTTGCTGACTCTAATATTTACAGGTCATCAGAAATTTGCTTGTCATTCTATTAAAAAATATCGTGTAATTGGGTAATCTCTAGCACAATATCAAAGGTAGCCAAATAGTCGAGCCGCAAGCCATTGTCGGCCCGCATCTATGAACATGGCTATGTTGGAAAATAAATTGATAACAGTGTTAAATCTTAACCTTTTTTAGATTTTAATCCAGCACATTCTTTATCAATGCAGAGTGAATGTAACTACGCCCGGTTGTTATTAAATTTAAAGGTTTCCTTGATTTTGATTTGTATATTTGAAAATAAGAAAAAAAGTTTTGATTTGTGCATCCCTATTGACTTTTCTGCACATTTGAAACTAAATAAATTCATGTTAAAGTCTTGAATTTTTACTGGGTACAGTACCCAGTCAATTTTGGTATTTTGAATTTTACTGGGTACAGTGTACCCAGTGTACCCAGTGGTCGTTACGCCCATGGCGGCGGCGGCGGGCCGAGGGTGTTCGGTGAGTCAGAGCCGGGAGACGCCGGGCAGGGCATCTCGGGCCGGCAGACGGCTCCCCGCTCTGTCAGCCCTCAGAGTCGGCTTGTCAGCCCTCAGAGTCGGTGCCACTGTCCGCCTGTTTGGGACGACCAATGTCGCTGTGCCTCTCTGTGGGACGTCGAACGTCCGCCGCCGCCGCCGCTGTCCGCTGCTGCTGAGCGTGGACGTGGTGTAATGTCCGCTGTTGCCGAGCGTGGACAGTGTAATGGAGCAGCAATGCCGTCCATCACACGGACACGGCAGCTAGCGGCCGCGACTGAAGTACCGGTGTCCCGTCTGTGACATCGGAGCTGAGTGGCACCGCACGTCCATATTGCGCGCAGCCGTCAGACCGGCGTCCGTTGCAGACGTCCACAGCAGACGTCCACTGCAGACAGACCACTGCAGACGTCCACTGCAGACGTCCACAGCAGACGTCCACTGCAGACGTCCACTGCAGACGTCCACTGCAGACGTCCACTGCAGACAGACCAGCGTTCACTGCAGACAGACCGGCGTCCATTGCAGACGTTCACTGCAGACAGATCGTCGTTCACTGCAGACATATCGTCATTCACTCTAGCCAGTGTACCGCGCCTGTTGGCTCATGGATAATGCAGACAAATCGTACGCAGTGCGCCGCTTACTATCTTGTATAGCAATCTGCGAGCCGGTCGAGCATTCACTCCAGCTTACTGTGGGACGCATATATACGCAGCAGGCGCAGGTGGTCGTGGTCCTGCGTCCAACGCACATAATTCGCCATGCAGCATCTTTGATCGTGGTGCAGCTCGGCTTGAGAACACGGCATGGTCAGAACGGTAGACTGGCCGCTGTCTGCCGGACGTCTCCTCCGTGATCATACTCAGAACAGATGATCGTAACCTGATCATACTCAGAACAGATGATCGTAACCTGACTGGTTATTGATTCCAATTTCTTGGAACGATTAAATCACGATTCATTTTGGAACCTAAATGATTCAATCACCGTTCGGTTGATTGATGGAGACAATTGTGAAAATTGTTTCTTTCCCATTCAACGATGTTTTTTTTTGGTAAATACATGTAAATATGTAATTAGTATTTTGAATATTCGTATTTGAGCGCCTTACAAAAGTTGAGTTAAAGTTAATTGATATTTAACCCTCGTCGCCCTGGTGAGGGAGGGGCAATTTTGACCCCCTTCCCTGTTTTTTTTTCTTCTTCTCGCAATAGCGGAAAAACGGCAACGTGCAGCGCCGTCAAAATTTACACAGCTGTTTGGGCATCAATTACCCAAACTTTTTCAAAGTTTTAACCTAAGTTCATCTCAGGTCAGGTCACCAGGACGCGTCAAGTGACCTTACCTTCCAAAAAGTTTGTAATCGTGCCAAAAGCCACAGTCTTTGTCCAAGAGTTTTGAAACTTGCAGGATTTCACAAGGTCATAAGTACCTGCAATGGGTGTATCTTGGAATTTTTAATCAGTGAACTAAGATAAGGTCAATTGCCTGACCTTCTAATTGTATGTGAACAGGAAAACATACAAATGCTTCCTTTTTAGATAATATGCATTGAATCAGGCCAATTATTTCAGAGTCATGCTATTTTAGCTCATTCTTGTTTGATGACCCAGATGCAATTGCTGCTCAATGATCACTGCAAGGTCAACGGAGGTCATCTGAGGTCATCAATGATGTTTTGCTAATAACTTTGGATATAATAACGATAGAGACGAGCAGATGACACCACTGTGTTTGCTTCGTCGGGGCGCGTCGCCCCATTTGCAACATGACCTACCTGGATCACTAAATAACCTTGACCTGAGATTACATTTGGAAGTTTACCCCCAAAAAAGTCACTATTCGTATGTTTCAAAGTGATTTGACGAGACACGATGGTTTTACAATCATTTCTCTATCTTTTATAGGTAAAACAATATTTTCTAAAACTAGTTTTACCCAAAACTGCATTTTTTACCTCTGATGACCTTTGGAGCATTAACTATCGACAAAGCTTAAATTGGATGACACCAATGTCAATAATATTTGTAAAGAGCTTTCGAATGATTTTTACGTTTGTTCCTAGCTCCATAGTTCCCAAGATATTTGGGGTTGTTCGAAGCGAAATCCTAAAACTGGAAATTCGACTTTTTATTACCGCTGGTGACTTCAATATTGCCATGAGCAGAAAATTACATCAAAAGTAACTTCGAATTTCCATTTCGAGAGCTTTGGAAAGCTTTTTCTTCGTTTGTATAACCCTTTTGTTTTCGAGTTAGACGGGGGGTCATTTTGTCCCCCGCCCCCACAATGGCGAAGCTGTCTCGGAGGCCCACCGGGGCGCGGGTTAATGTTTTGTATGAATTTTCGGCCGAACGTCTTATTTGTTCGGCCTTTTCGCCACCGGAGTGTCCTTCTGGCAGACGAGTATGCGATGCAAGTGAGTCAGGTTTTAAGGAAAAGTGTTAAACGTTGGGTGTTGTGCCTATTGTGTAACGTGTGTACTGTGTGGAAGGAAGAGCGATCATATATCTTACGTGGGTGAGTCACTACGGCTCATTTGATCGCGGTTCAGCGGACACGTTCTAGCAGCGAGAAATAAGACGCCAGAAACCCCAATTGATGATCTCTTTATTTCGATCCATGGTGACTATCGAGGCTCTCGTAACGAAATACCTTTTTCAGTTTATATTTTGTAAAAGGAAAGCTCATCCCCATCGTAATATATGTGAATTGTTACTCATTCGTCAGTTGCAATCCATCTTAAAGGGAGGTGTTCACCTTTAACATGGGGTATATATATATATATGATATATATATATATATTTATATATTCCAATCGATTCAATCAGAGTCGAATCAATAACCAGTCTGATCGTAACCAGGATTAAAACGCAATAACCAAGGGTTCTCGGTAGGACGCTACTAAAAATGCTTAGAATTGTCAAGGTAAGGTAACGTTTCATGTCAAACACATGCCATAGGTCAACTCAAGGTAGTTGACTGTGTGCATTGTGTTCACCATGAATACCGGATCTGTCACTATAACGTCCGCTTATGTCCGCTCACAAGTGTCCAGTTCATATAAAACGAAATATAATGTCTTTTATAAGTATAGGGCAAGATCATTGCTAGCATTAGTATAACAGATGCACAAATTCATTGGACTCATTTTTTGTTTCTTTTCCAGAAAGAAAACAATTAATATTGCGATGACACTATTGATATCATAGCACCGTCTTATGATCAGATCATCAATCGGTTCATAAATAATAAGTAGCACTTAACTGAGAAAATCTTACCTTGCAATCAACGTCAAACTTTACGAGAAGTATTAAGTTTTTGTCGCATTACCATGCAATAAATATATTTTTACTAGTTGTAGGGAGACTAGCCTGAAAAGTTTGCCTAGACCTAGGAACGATAGCCATTGCAAGTATGATTTAAACAAATCGACAGGCGCTTATGAGCGTTGCAAGTTTCGGGCCTACGGAACCCGACACCAAGTTCGGCTTGGTGCAGGGCGTGATAGGTGCGGTTAGCTGATATCAGATACTGCCTGCCAACGCCAGATCAACGCAACCAGCATACGAAGTACGGCGCCATAAGCCCTGTTTGGCTGCACCCAACTCACCCAACAGCGTTTGTGGTGCACCAGTCACCACGTCAGTTGTGGTACACTGCTAGTGCATTGTTTTCCATTTTTTTTACTTCGTTAGTAATAAAGTGAAGTAATCACCGTTTAGTCATCACTTAAAATTGAAAGCAGAGCCAATTTTAGATACAAATTAATTTGCATTCACTAAATAAATATAAATGACAGAGTTTATTTAAAATTGAAAATTGAATACATGCGTTTAAGCTGAGGTACCCAGCAGTGCCTGTAACAGCAGTGCCTGTAACAGCAGTGCCTGTAACAGCAGTGCCAGTTCCCTCCAAAATCATAGATGAACTGTGTTTCGAACAGGTGCTGTTTTTCAGCATAATGGTAAGAATACAATATTACAGATGCTTTATTTATTTTAACGAGAACATCACGCAGCCAAACAGACATCAGCATTTCAGTAAAACGTGCCTAAGCTAGTTTTGTACATTGCTGCCAATCCCAACATCCTCGGTGTTTACTGTTTAGCGTGTGAGTGCGATTTATTATTTTGCGTCACCTCTGATCAGCGAACGTGAATAACGAAAGGAAACGCACAAGATATGATACGATTTCTATCGTGAAGTAGCTGTTGCACGAATACTTGCTTATTTAATTTCCCAATATTAAAGTGGCAAGTTATATCAAGTATGGGAAAACTATGTAAGCCATGTCATATTTGTTTGTATTTTTAGAGAGGAAAGCCAGGAAGATATAAAACAAGCTTTCGGCATTACGCCATTATCAAGTTTAAAGGGAGAGTGCCACCTTGCAGACCAATATCGAGTTTTTGGTGTCAATCGGTAGATTACGCGTATCGATTTCACCTGGAAAGTTTTGTCTTCACGAAACGCCCCTACATCTAGATCAAAAAATACATTCGCACCAGCAGATATTGCAATTATTCTTAAAATGAGTCGCCTTTCCGCACTATTTTAATCACTTCTTTGCGGACTAAAATTGTCTTTGAATATTGCAAACTCAACATCACCAATTTCAGTCAGTAACTTTAAAATTTAAAAAGCTTATGCATTAATTATTATTGTCAACAATCTTAGCTTTTTTCATTTATAAGAACAAACCCAAATGGCCCAATTTCGGGCCAAAAGCTCTGGCTCGACTTTGGTCCGAAAAAGATTAATGACGTTACCCGTTACATGACGTTACATAGACAGAGTTTTCAACGTCAAGTTGCGGCGAATTCGGACGGCTCGGGGCCTCGGCTTTGGGAGGACGATATGGGCGAGCACTAAAAAGCTGTATAGTTCGCCAGCAGTTGGCCGCCAGGTAACCGCTAGTAAGCCAGTTTAATTTGACTGCCCAGCAATATAATAACATTAGTGTATGAACAATTTGTATTGTAACATATTTATTTGCTATTTACAAATAAAATACCATGAACAATTTGCGTTTGCACATTAAAAGTTACCCTGGCTCACTGGCGTCCCTGCGGCCAACTGCTGCGAATTATCCAGCTGTTTTATCTCCCCATGGTATCCAATATCCATGCTTTGTTTTAAACAGCTGCGCCAATCGATAGCAAAACAGTCAACAATATGAAGCGGCCATCTTGAATAATATAGTGCTGGTGCACAATCAGACAAATGTTTTTTGGAAGTCAGAAAAAATAGAAAATGCTTTGCCAAACATGGCTTTAGGGCAAGTTTGAGCAAGAGCATACATGGATAATAATTTCCAGCATTCATTTAAGCTACTTTTTAGAAATCCTCCCAAGGTGGCACTATCCCTTTAACAATGACGTGATGCCGAAAGCTTGTTTTTTATCTTCCTGTTTCTTTTCTTCTTAAAAGTATGACATCATGATTAAGACCATTTTCCCTTACATAATATTAATTATAACAATGCCATTTATCCTCGCCCACATAAAAACCTATTATCAAGTCGTTGCCTTTAAATGCTTTATTGCTATTTCATAAATTTAAATTATACAAGTTACGTAAAATAATGCAGAGAAGTAATGCAAAACGACATTATCTCCCTGAAATGGTTGTCAGGACTTTAACCCGGCAGTGACTGGGGTCTGATCTAAACACCATTGACTGGGGGTCGTTAAACGCCCCCTAATTATCTTCCGAACCAATAATCACAGCGAGACGCACAAGGCGGCATTCGAAAGCGCTCAATGAAACAAATATACGGCACGCTCGAAAATGTCAAATTAAAATCACATGTCAGGTCACGGTCAGGTCAAAGGTCAAAATTAAAGTATTTTAGTTTATGGGTCATACTTTCCATCAAAAGCCTTCGATTGCAACCATGATCACCCAAAGTGCTCTTAAACGTATGATACACATCCCGTATGATCTAAAGTGAGATTATTGGCAAAGATCAAAGGTCAAAACCAAGTCACAAAAGGTCACTATGCACAAAATATCTACGAAAGCCATGCAACACATGTTTCATGGGCATTTTTACACATGGAAGGCGATGGTGAAACTCATTTGACCACCAGAATTCATGTATATGAAGTAGATGTCAAGCTTAGATCAAAGTAAGGTCAGTAAATTTATAATTTTTAAATTGATAAAGACAAGCCAAAAAGGCATATTTATAGACCACTTTTGTCTCCGAAATACAGTATTGTCATTTATTTGTCTGTATCTTGTCAATAAAAGTTTAAAAAAATATGAAATTTCACAATAGGACGTCATAAGTTACCAGCACTGTAAATGCGATCACTCAGTCAAAAACGATGATCTCATTTTGAAATTTGGTATGGTAGTTGTTTGCATGTATTTCTCTGACATATCTTCATGTTTTCTTTCAAAATCTTAGAAAATTTGGATTTCTTAGTCATTTATAAAAAAATACGTTTTTTGAAACTTTGGGGGTCAAAAACACAAAATTTTACAATTCGGAGATACAAATTGTGTAGCCCTTATTATTTTCAATATTCGGTTGTTTTTAGATGCATTTTCTTATTATATGTCCTTTTACGGTCTGTTAAAGTTTAGCTGTTTTATGTGTACAATTCGTGTCTAGTGACGTCACTAAGTTCGCTATATCTCAAACATTCAACGACGAAATTGTTTCATTTTCGCACAGAAGACGTAACATCGATGTAGGATAAGGTACCCGAAGTTTCACATTGATAGCGCTAATCTTGTTTTGAGTTATAACGAAAAAACGTCAGGTGGCGTAAACGCCCCCCCCCCCAGTCAATGCCGGGTTAAAATGTTATAAGATTAATAAACTAAAAAAGTGTGAAAAATAAGCATATACTTATTTGTATTTAACAAAATGACCGTGAAAATTAAATGGGAAGGTAACTAGACGGTGGGCATGGAATCGCAAGCTTGCGATTCCTTACCTTCTCAGATGGCTATGACCCCAAAAACTCATCCAAACGAAAAAGTTGCATTGCGGGCCCACTGCACAGTGCCCACTAACGACTTTTCTAGGTAACTTACTGTGTTTTGTAATGGATGACTTACTTAAATAGAGTGATTTGACGGGTGGATCTGAGGTGCCGGTTTTCCGCTTTGCGACTCATCTGTCGCATGCGCCAGTAGCTGAGTTGATACAGGAGCAATAGCTCTATTTGCCTTAATAGAGTCGTTGAAGACCATACACGGGCTGCTTGAGCACTATGTGTACGATCCGAGACCAGGTCAACCTAGCACCGAGCACCGTAGTAACTCAACCGAGCATCAAAGTCAACCGAACACCGACGCCAACCGAGCTCCGAGAGAAGAGAACTGGAGACAAGTGCTACCATACTTCGCTGTAAATGTAATACCAAACCAGCTAATCTAGCATAGCAAAGAAGTACCAGCTACCAACTGAATTCATAATAACGACGACATACAGATCGGCTACCGGATGAAAATGAAAATAAAAGCATAACGTTTTATATTTGAATAGGTCCAAAAATATACATCATATGCATTGTTAGCGCGTTGCACTATTTTTATAGCATTTTTTTTTTAATCTAACATATTTTACTCTTGTACGCTAAGTACACTCGTCACTGCAGCACGTTCTCAGAAGATGTTCATTTTCTTGCGAGGGACGAATCGCCTCGTTGCTTTCTCTCAACCTCATGGATGAGTCTAAGCACGATTTTTTGCTGTTATTTCAAGTATCTCCTCTCATGACTTGTTTTGATTCTTCCAGTTTCTGGGGGTCATCTTGACTTTGACTATACCTTCCTTTGACTTGAGGTCTTTCCCTCCTCAAAAATATAGGGGGCAAGTCCAGAGTCAGTGAGCCAAGCATGGCTTGTCTTTCCAGCTGATAACGTTCCACGAAATGAGGTTTATGAAACGAGGATGACGAAGTCGACAGAGGTAATGATTGCCATTGACGTTGGTGATGATTAGGGCAACTGGTGGATCCAGCAGGATGGGGAAGGACCCTCACGTGCAACTGCATAACTTCACTTTAATAAAGTAATGGGGTAAAGTTACTCACAATTGAATCATACATGTAAAAAAACTTATAGGACATATATCGTATGACATTCGTAGAGTTTGCGCATAGTGACCTTTTGTGAACTGACCTTGATCTTGAACATTGCCAATAACCTCACTTTAGAACTGCAGGATGTGCATTTTACCTTTGAGAGCACTTAAGTTGATAATGGTCACAGTCGAAGGCTTTGGAATAATTCGCTCAAATTCCTCGATTTTGACCTTCAACCTGACCATGACCTGACATGTGACCTTAGCTTAAGGGGACACTGCCACCTTCCCAAAAGTTATCAAATGTACGCTGCTTGTGGTGCTTAATACTGAAAGAATGCTGGCACCGAACACGATTATGACAATTTTTTCTCCACCAAACATTGCTCAATTTCATGAAAAATGCGTTCAAATTGGGCTGATGACACCGTCATATGAACGGCCATTTTTGGGAAAAAAAATAAAACTTCACACTGCCATAAGTATGACTAGTGTATGGCCAAGGTTTAAAACAAGTCGACTGTAATCAACATTTAGAGTAAAAAAGAGAGACTAACGACAATCGGGCCTCAGGGTCCCCGTCAAATACATTGGACTGGACATCGTTACATGATGTCAAAACCAAACTCGAATTTCTCTGTGATTCGAACTCAGCTGGTACTTGTTTTTAACTCTTAACCATAACATTAATGCAATGCCAAGCACGCAAAATGGCTATCTCAACTCAAATATAATGTTAATGTGGCAGTGTCCCTTTAACCCTATTCCCAGCGGGCGGCCAGAATTACGTTAACCTGCGTGGGGGGGGGGGCAGATTCTGCCCCCCCAGAGATATCGAGAATCGCTCGGCCGATTTCGATGGGACAAACACCCCATTCGATTCGTCGTGACGAAATCTTTCTTTTTGGACCCCGAAATTGCTTTTTTGTTTAAAAATGGGGGCCAGGGGGTAACAAATACGAAAATTCAGGGTGTTCTTTGAAAGATCATTGTGTCCATGTGATTTGACCAATTTTCATGCAAAAACGTTTTTGATATAACATGCTCTTCAATGCGTGAAAGGGACAAGTACAAAAATGAAAAATCATAGGCGTACTCAGGGATAAGAAATGAGGGGATTTTGGGATACAAAATATGTGCTTTTCCTTAGTGTTTGGGACGTGGGAACGTCACATAAGGGGTTTGTTGCTGTAATTTGTTAAATGTAACAAATTGTGCATAGGCGGATTCAGGTAAACAACGTGGGGGCACCATGTGCGGAAACGCCTTTTATCAATCTTGCTTATTTGAAGTTGAGGCCTAAATTGACGGAGAAGATCGCCTCCCATTTATGTACCTTGAGTTCGCCTCTGCCCCAAAAATATGTATAATTCTAATTATGTATAATGTATAAAGCACTCTACTATAGGGTTTCTGACGGCTTTATCCACCGCAAACTACGAACGGAAGTATACGCCCGCGCACCCGCATTGCCGTAAACGACCTCCCAAAACATTGACCCTGGAGCCGCCTCTGCTGGACCGATTAAAAAAAAATTCACAGAATACGCGTCATTCATATTTTAGGAAAAGTCGAAAGTTTCAAGACGATAGACCGTAAACGGTTTCAGAAGCGGGCGGGCGAAAAACTACCAGGGGGCAGAATCTGCCCCCGCAGGGAATAGGGTTAAAACTTTCGAGTATGTTTTAGATGCGTCTCATGGAGAGCTTTCGCATGCCGTCTCGATACGATTATCGGTTAAGATATAACCTGGGAGCGTTCCCCCAGTCGGCAGCAATGGCGTTCAGCTAAGATCCCAGTCACGTGCAGGTTAATATGTGAGTTCTCATTACTTCTCCTGTTTTATTCTGCTTCTCCTTCAAGGAAGCTCTTTTGACTAATACCATGCCGTGTCACCCCTGCTGACCCGTCTGGCGGCGGGCCATCTCGGGTGCCGTTGCAACACTGCCTGTTGGCCGGCCTGCCTGCCGGCCGGGCGGCTGAGGTCCGTTTGCGACACCGTCGGGCCGTCAGTGATCTTCCTCATTCCAGCCGGGGCCGGCCGGGCGGCGGGCGCAGTGACAGGCGCGCTACCGCGGCTGGCCGGTCGGGCCGGTCACACCCGGGCTGACCGCTGCAGCCGTCCGACACACGGGGTCACACATTCACTGTCTGTCAGACCAGGCTGCTCCTGCGACAGCTCACAGAACGCGCGGCGTGTGCGTGCAGGCTTCCAGCCTGTCAGCTCGTGTGTCGATAGTAAGCATCTCAACGACGGGTCGAGCGGGAAATCATCTCTGTTACACAGAAGGGATGATGTCTCTACTGTATGTTGTCTTGGGTGCCTTTGTTAGACTATAATCTGAGTTTGTGTGATGCTTGAGCGTAAATATTTTGTGTTCCTTTGTCGAGTGACTGTACAGAGTGTTTGGCATTCAACTGGCACGCCACGCTAGCTTGTCTGTCATCACAGGCTCGTGAAGCAGCTCCCTTCTGCAACAGTTCCGAGTCATGAGAGGCACGTGCAGCACGTGTCTCTGAGGCATGCGGCGGTGAGTGGTGAGCGAGCCTCTCCCTCGGCAGGGGAAGGGAGGCTGCCGCTCCGTCTCGGCGGGGGACCGGTCCTGGGACATTCCAGCCTGCAGTGGACTGTCCGCCGCGCCGGACCAGGCCGGGACAGGGCCGAGCGGGGAGCGGCCGCCCACTATCCGCCGCCCACCGGTCACCAGGAGTCGGCAGCGAAACACGCCACCCTCTGATAGCAGCATGGAATAGATGATGAGTGAGTGGCCTCTCGAGCGAATATGATGCCTGCGCATGTAATACAGTGCTGGGGATGTACGACATGTGTTGCGGGCAATCGGTTCTCGTGAGCAGTAAAAGCATGACCTCATTCCACAGCGCGGGTAGGTACCGGCAGCGGCAGTGAATGTTTATCCGTCGCTGTTATTTGGTGGCCGGCTGTGGTAACGACTGCTCTGTCATAAGTCTACTGCAGTCTCTCCTGTATACCGCCAGCCTTCCAGATCGAACCGTTATCCCGGAGACCGCATGACATTTCATAACTTGCTAAGTTGATTCTCATGTCACCTCCCCAGTTCTGAAGCCAACATCAGCCGCACCGGCGCGGTGAACCGTCGCCTGTTACACGCCGCGAGTTACATGGCGATGATTAGCCGGCACTGCAGGGTTGCGTCATGAGGCTGTGCGCCGAGACACAGACCGTCCAGCACCCTCGGCCAGCAGCACACCCCTCTGATGAGGTGATATTCATCAGCGGTCGGCCCTTAGCAGCGCAATATTCATTTGCAGGCATTGTTGCAGACGCCAGTGCAATGACGGCTGACGTGTCAATCGAAATCGCCGCTCTCCGGAGTGCCGCGGGACTTACGACGACGCCAGCCCTCATTCCAAGCAGGACAGCGAGCTGTTACACAAGTCCCCCTGCAATGCACTATTGATCAAGACCTTTGAAGGCCTGGCGGACCCGAATCACAGCCCCGACGGGGAAGGTTGCGCAAGGCCGGACCTCTCTTCGGAAGCGGACAGAGAGCAGCAACACCACTGAGGCAGAGAGCAGTGACACCACTGAGACAGAGAGCAGCGACACCACTGAGGCAGAGAGCAGCGACACCACTGAGGAAGAGAGCAGCGACACCACTGAGGAAGAGAGCAGCGACACCACTGAGGCCGGCACATCCCGCTGTACTCACACACATTCGTGCGACGACCGGGGTATCCGGTACAGGCCACCAATAGACGCCGCGTGACCGCACAGTTCATCACTGCGCTAATACTAGTCTCACGCCTCACCCTTGGTCCAGTGGTGTAACAGACACTTATGATGCTGCCCCGTCAGTGGCGTCTTAAAGGGAATAGTTCACCTTTAACATAGGGTTTTGAGTTGAGATAGCCAAGTTGTGGCGCATGCTCGAAAATGACTCTGTGACGCTTTCACATTTTTCCAAGGAAACCTCTTAATATTTAATATTCAGTCCCAAAAGTCAGTCAGGACCGGGTATGCCCGGTAACTCCAATCGCTGATTGGCTGATTTTGCTGACGGTGACGTATGATTATGAACGCACAGGATGACGTAGACTGGGAAAAGTGTAAGTGCTGGACAAACCATACTGTTTCAGTACCTCATTCTTTATTGCAAACATGAACTTTCAGGAATTGCTATGCATAGTGGATTTTGATGTTTAAATCCTTCTATAAAACATTTTTTCTAAACAAACTTCTGTAGCGTATGCGGTAGCGTACAGCGCTGGCCTGAACGTCCAGGCTCGCGTTACAAATTGTTAATCTGTCCCCTCCCCACTCACCGAACCCCACCTTCGTACCTCAGTGCGCGCGTGCCCGCTGTTTGATTGGCCGCCCGCGGCGCAGCCCGCCGCTGAGTGAAGGACCGGACCGGCCGAGACCGGTACGCCAAGTGACGTGTGAGTGTGCAAATGACCTTGTGACACATAAATCCAGACGGACCGCCCCCAGAGCACGGACGGAGCGACGATGGCGGGAACACGACACTTTCATTAGTGAAATATAATAGTGACGAAATAACCTACTTAAAGCAAGTACCTGTGATGGTTTTCAAGCGTTGCATTTCCCGGCATCTTCAACACAGTACTTGGGCAAAGTAACCCCACCATGTATACCCCGACACGATCCCTCACTAACTCCGATGACGTTGCGTGCTTCTCAGCCAGGCTGATTTTCGCATTACTTTGGGAAAAAAATATTAGTTATCACCAAAATAATTGACATTTTATTTGCTTTTCCGCGTAATATAGGTTTCTTTGACTTACTAGTAATATGATTACGTTAATTTCTTGCTTCTCTTCCATTTCTGAGCTTTTTCTTTTTTTCAAGGTGAACTATTCCCTTTAAGCCCAATGAGTGTAGAGTACGCCAACACGTGCTATCTTCGAGTTCCGACGTAGGACCGTCTGGCTGAGCAGTATATTCAGACCGATCCGGTAGTTGCCCAACTTTGACAACTTACCTAGTTGTTGCATACCTATGATCATATATTCAGCTATTCAGATCATTTATCATCGATATGTGCATATATATTCAGCAGATCATGATCTGAAGGGAAGCTTTGCTGCCGTTGCTACCAAAGCATGTACTTCCTGAATAAAGACCGGTCTATGAAAGCTGTGGTCGCTGCGATAAATGAACGTAAGAGGATTTTAAACGTCGACGGTAGCAGAGCCGCCAGATAAGCTCATTGTCAGCAAACATGATACATAGGCACTGCACAGACCGTATGAAAAAAATTGTCAGCTTAACGCCGTCATGTCATTGAAGCTACTATCCTGCGCGGCTCAACAAGCTTACCTACCTAAAGGTGCCAATACCATCACCCTTCAAAATGTCTGCACGTACATCACTTGTAACGCATCTATAGCGACTTCTTAAGTGAAGAGGTCAACATGGTTAATAAGTTAAGAGCCTGGTGCTAATATACAAGGCTTTGCACTTCCAGCAGGATTTTGACAACATGGCGGACACAATCCAGTTTCACTTAAAGGACAGCTAATCCAGCTTTGTGCGCTACTGTGATGGTTGTTATTAGAAACTTCGTAAGTGAAACTCGCTCTAATCATAATGCGTCCTCCAGCACTCTTGCATGCACCGACCATTAGTATGCAAGGCTGCATCGTCAAAAATTAGAGAGGAACATTCATTGCACATCGTGTAATAATATAGGCAGTCCTTTCTTGATAAATCGTTAATGAAATGCATGTTTAAAATGCACTACATAACTACAGCCGGCTTAAAGCGAGCATACCAACTTCAATAAACCGTGACAGCACGCAAGAAGTAAAAAGGCAGAGAAGGCAGAGAAAAACAAAAATCATCTTAGTTATTAAACTTTAGATGCTCTTGAACTCTCAAAGAACTCTGATCAATGCACACGCATGACATTGTTAACATGAGCACTGTATATGGAGTGATCTTTCATGTAAGTGTAAATGAACAATAACAATAGCCGTTTTTACGAGGGATTTATTTTTACCCGGTAGTACCCGATAATATTTCATGCGTTTTGGATAATTGAGTCTAAGAACACGGCTTTTCCCGGATTTTTTTTGTATCAATGGAAACTTAATGAATTATAAAGTTTCAATTGACAAAAAAAAACGAAAAAAAAAACGGGAAAAGCTGTGCTCTTAGACTCAATTACCCAAAACGCACGAAATATTACCGGGTACTATCAGGTATTACCGGGTAAAAAAAAATCCTTCCTGAAAACGGCTATTGGCATACCGAGCATAGACGAGCAACTATCCGCAGACAATTCCTATGGTTTTGTCTACGAGCTGGTCTGAGGGGTCCGGGGGGCGACCCCCTTCCCCGGTAGGTCCGCAGCCAGGGAACGATTTAAAAGTTGGGCGATAGCAATTCTGATTAGCCACCCGATGTTTCTTCGGCGGATTTCGGCTTTCACTTCAGTTGGAGTCTTATATTTGGTATTTCATAATGAATGCTAATTTCATAACATTTCAAAATGAAAATAAATATATTTTCATTCGTAATAATTATCACCATGATCGTAAAACCAAAAAGGCTTACATTCAAAATCATCTTGGAAAGGTACATTTTCTCAGCTTTCATCACTAGTGCCGTTTAAAGGGAGTGTGCCTTCTCACATTGGTCATGTGAAGTTGTTGACACCAGTCTATAGAACAGATTTTTCTGAATTTAACCATACGCTTCATCTCCCCAGATTCACTTTAGTTGCTGAGATATTTCAAAGTCGCCAATCACATACTGGCAGTACTTAATTATCGATAGTCGCCAGAGAGCTTTCGCTACTAGAAGCATTGCTCTTAAATTACAACGCTAACGTAAATTGTTAGCTCTGGCCAATAGAAAACAACTCGTGAGCACTGATAGCAGCTGCCGAACAGAGCCTTGATAACTATAAACAAACCCATACATTGCTCGTATAGGTTTGTTTATCGTCTTTGGTGCGCCATTATAGGCAACATCTTCGTTACTCTGTTTATAGTGACGATCGTTTATGAGTTTTGAAACAAAACAAATGCAAAACAGAATATAAGTAAAAATTCAACTAAAGGGGCTCCATGCGTGAATTTTATCGTTACCAATGATCAAACCAATAGCTTCTTACCGTAAGAAAATATATTTGACATTTCAAAATAGTAGGCACACTCCCTTTAATGGAAATATATTTCGGCTCTTCTCTGACAGATATGCCACACCGCACGTTTGATATCTTCCGATGGTAATTATCGAGCGAATCCCTCCGCGGGCGTCCACGATTCACGAAGTGTTGCAAGAGGGTTTTGCGAAAATTCCTGACCAGAGGCGGATTCATGAGTGGGCGGGCACTGGGCATAAGGGATAGGGCCATTCCCCCCAACAACGTATTTAAATCGGCCAAAAATAACCACAGCAGATTTTAAAGAAGAACCTAGCAGCCACTATCACTAAGACAATATTGTTTTAAAATCATTTTTTAATGCACTATGAATCAAAATCCGATCAGTAATTACCGCAAGTTAAACGGATTCGTGCAAGGGTGATTTGTCGAAAATACCTATTAGAGGTGTCACTTTTCAGTGTTGTAGCTACCCGACCCGACCCGCAAACCCCCTTCATCTACCCACCACTACCCACATGACCATATAGGCTGCCAGCTACCCGCAAGTACCCACAAATACAATTTGCCATTATTATGTCTGCCATTTAATAACTCATTTTTCACTGTTGAACTGATTTGTGTTTATATCTGCTCCTGCTCACTAACTGAGGTATACGGCCTCCCGTGTGTCGGACAGCAGTTCAAGTTCAAGCATTTTTTGTTCAAGCATCCCAATTCCCATAAAAATCCTTATATTTTATATGCTTTCCATTTATGGAAATTTTGCTACCCGCCAACTGCCCACTTCATCCAAATTATGCTTCTGCTACCTGCAACTCCCCACGTGGGTAGTAACTACCCGCATCTGGTGGGTAGGTGGGTAGAAAAGTGGCACCTCTAATACCTTCATGCAAACCCATCCAAATCCGTCCTGGATCCGCCCTTGAACTATTACACGTCAAACAGACAAAGTTGCAAAGGCAATAATTTACCAACACCATTGTTCTTGGCCTCACCAACGTTGTATTTGACACAACATTTGCTCAGTTTGAAGTCCATTTAACGTTAGCCCGCCCCGTAGGTACCAGGGGAGGCCGGGGTTTAGACGCCCCCTCCTAAGGTTTTACGAGGATAGCAGAAAAACGGCGTTGCACAGTGCCACCGTTTTTGGCAAATATGTTTCGGCATCAATTATCCACATTGTGTGAAACTCATAACATCAAGCCATGTCAGGTCAGCTCACCAGGCCAGGTCATGTGACCCCATCTCCAAAAACGTCCGTGGTAGTACCACAGCCATAGTTTTTGACCAATCGGTTTAAAAAAATACTGGATTTCAAAAGGTAATTAGTGCCTACAGTTCGTATATCTCGGAGTTTTGATATCGGTACCTAAGATTGGGTCATCTTCGTGACCTTCCCGTTATAAATAAATTTGGATATATTCAAAAGCTTCCTATTCCGAGGACATGCATGATATCAGTTCAATTTCATCTGGATTATGTTATCATAAGCCATTCTCCATGATTGTGTTTTGATCTTTGATTGCAATTTGCATTCAGTGACCCCTACAGGGTCAGCTGGGGTCATCCGAGGTCACCAACACTTTGTTGCCTATAACTCTCGATAGAATGAAGATAGATAAGTAAAACTGGCACCCATGTATTTGCCTCATCGAGACACGTCTCACAATATGCAACATGACTTACAGGGGACACCATCTGACCTTGACCTGAGGTCAAATTTCCTAAATGACCTNTAGCACCCTTTGGTTTTGAAGCTACGGCGGTGTAATGAAGGAAATGTTATAGAATCGTCAATAAAAATATTACAGGCAGATTTTAACAGCAAAATACTGCATTAAAACCTCAATTTTTGCATGCATTTTAGAGACGGTACATTGGTCTACAGATTGGTGTTTGTTTCATCGCTTCAAGTCCCATAGGTGCTGAGCACTGATTTAAATTGTGAAGACGTCATAAAACTATGATTTGCGGTTATATAGCCAGTAACTTTGCACGTTCCACGCGCCGCTGATCGACACATAGTGCATACGCCGGGCGGATCGTTTCTCTACGCGTCTGTGTTTGACCCGTGTCTTTACGACTTTTGGTTGCCGAGATATAGGTCCGGTATTGCAACGATGTTTTGCATGTAATTTTCGTGGACGGAACAGGGGTGCACGTGCGCACGTGCAGTGTGACCCAGAGTTTGACCTGTGCAACATTGCCAGTGGTGTGGTCTCCAGCCTCACACCAAATTTTAGCTTTATAGGTCAAGCCGTTTCTCAGCTACAGCAGGATAATACTTTCTGACACCCCTGACGCGGCACGTGTCACGCGCCATGCTGACCCATCACATGAGAAAAAACATGCAAATAATCATAATGTCATTGAATGTGGCTATCTGATGGCGAAAACCGCTTGTCAATCGGATGCGGGATTCAAAAGATATAAGCTTATGACCAGCGCCGCGGTGCCCGGCCGGGCCGGGCCCGGCCGGGTCGGCCGCTTATATGTGAGAAAAATCCGATAGTCAATGAGGACTCGCTCCGCGCTTCGCGCTCGCTCGTAATAAAAACTCTGGCAGCTGCGGCAAAGACTGTGGTAAAGTTCCATCTGAACTAAAATATCATGCCACTTTCCATGGTGTTACTTTTGAGTACAAACATATTACAATATTATATACTTTGAGCAAAATATATTTTGCAGCGTTCTTTTTAACCTTATTCCCTGCGGGGGGCAGATTCTGCCCCGCCCCCGGTAGTTTTTCGCCCGCCGCTTCTGAACCGTTTCGTCTATCGTCTTGAAACTTTCGGACTTTTCCTAAATATTAATGACGCGTGTTTTGTTAAAATTAAAAAATCGGTTTAGCAGAGGCGGCTCCAGGGTCATGTTTTTGGGAGGTCGTTACGAATGCGGGTGTTCGGCGCATACTTTCTTCTTGTTTGCGGTGGAATAAAAGCGTCAGAAACTAAGTCGATGCTTTATACATCATACATAATTGGATTATTCACATTTTGGGGCAGAGGCGAACTCAGGTACATAAAATGGGAGGCGATATTCTCCATCAATTTAGACCCAACTTAAAATAAGCAAGATGATAAAAGGCGTTCCGCACATGGTGCCCCCCACGTTGTTTACCTGAATCCGCCTATGCACAATTTGTTACATTTAACAAATTACAGCAACAAAGACCACATGTGACATTCCCACGTCCCAAACACTAAGAAAAAGCACATATTTGTTATAAAAAAATCCACCCAATTTGTATCCCTGAGTACGCCTATGATTTTTCGTTTTTGTACTTTTACCTTTCACACATTGAAGAACATGACATTGGAATATCAAAAACTTGTTTTGCATGACAATCGATCGAATGACATGGCCACAATGACCTTTCAAAAAACACCCCAAATTTTCGTATTTTTTGCCCCCTGGCCCCCTATGTTTGAACACAAAAAGCAATTTCGGATCCAAAAGAAATATTTCGTCGCGACGAATCGAATGGTGTTTGTCCCATCAAAATTTGGTCGAGCGGTTATCGAGATCTCTTGGGGGCAGAATCTGCCCCCCCCCCCACGCAGGTTAACTTAATTATGGCCGCCCGCAGGGAATAGGGTTAACTTGCAATTATAAGCTTCATGTTGACAAGTAAAAATAAGTTTTGGGTGAGTAAATGATGGATTTGATTGCGCTTTATATTTTCATCACTAGTATCGTTTAGCACACATGTGTTTTGACGCTACGGCGGTATAATTAAGGAAACTGATACAATTTGCAATATGTATATTACAGGCGGTATTTAGCTGCAAAATACTGCATTAAAACCTTAATTTGCATATGCATTTTAGAGACGGTTCATTGGTCTGCATGTTAGTGTTTGTATCATCGCTTCACGTCCCGGATATAGGTGAAAAGCATTGATTTGAATATTTATAACGTCATACAATAATTAATGTGCGCTTGTATAGCCGATAACTTTGCACGTGCCACGCGACGCTGATCGTCACACATTACATACACCGGGCGAATTATGTCTCAACACATTTTTGTTCAACCTGTGTCCTTGCGACTTTTGGTTGCCGAGATAAAGGTCCGGTATTGCAACTATATTTTGTAGGTAATTTCGTGGACGGAGCAGAGGTGTGCAGTGTAGTGCAAATGTTTTGTCCACCTCATCGACACCACCCGATGTCGATGCGTCCGGCGAATAAACGCATCGTGGAAAAGTTAGTAGCAGTCCTTTCAGTGCATTATTCGGATAAGCCCTCCATTTTTCTTGGGCGATGTTTGTTTTCGTATGCCGGAAGCTAACGTATAAAGTATTCTTAATGCGCTTTGGTTAAAGGGACAATGCCACCTTAACATTATATTTGAGTTGCGTTAGCCATTTTGAATGCTTGACATTGAAATTATGCATGGTATAAGTTAAAATAACCTCCGAGATGGAATAACAAATATATTTTAGCTTGATTTTGACATCTGTAAAAATTAGGTTCATATTGTACTGGCACATATACCCGGAGTCGATGTCGTCATCTATCTTTATTAAATGTTGATGATTGTCGACTTGTTTTACATTTGGCCGTACATTAGCCATACATTTGGCAGCGTGAAGGTTTTCTCTATTTTCCGAAATTCCTTAGTATGATATCATCAGCCAAAATATTAAAACTTTACTTTGTATGAAATTAGGAACTGTTTGTGAGAAGGAAATGTCATAATCGTGTTCGGCAGCCATATTTAGCACTGCACAAGTGGCGTACATTTGATAACTTTTTGGGAAGGTGGGAGTGTCACTTTAAATGCAACCGTTGGATTCAATGCAGCATTTTCCACCAGCACCACGGCACATCCCTGTCCGACCTGAGACCAACTGATCAAGAGGACAGAGGCCAATGAAAAGGCTGCCCCAGCACCACGGCACATCCCTGTGCGACCTGAGACCAACTGATCAGAAGGACAAAAGGCCTATGAAAAGGCTCCCCACACCACGGCACATCCCTGTTCCGACCCTGAGACCAACTGATAAGAGGACAAAGGCCTATGAAAAGGCTCCCCAGCACCAGGCACAACTCCCTGTCCGACCTGAGACCCTGACCAAGAGGAAGGAGGCCTATGAAAAGGCATCCCCCAGCACCACGGCACATCCTGTCCGACCTGAGACCAACTGAATCAAGAGGACAAAGGCCCTATGAAAAGGCCCTCCCAGCACCAACGGTTACATCCCTGTCCGATCGCTGAGACCAACTGATCAAGAGGACAAAGGCCTATGAAAAGGCTCCCCCAGCACCCAACGGCACACCCTGTCGACCTGAGACCAACTGATCAAGAGGACAAAGGCCTATGAAAAGGCTCCCAGCACCCACGGTACAATCCTGTCCGACCTGAGACCAACTGATCAAGAGGCAAAGGCCTATGAAAAGGCTCCCCAGCACCACGCACATCCCTGCCGACCTAAGACCAACTGATCAAACGAGCAAAGGCCTATGAAAAGGCCTCCCCAGCACTCACGGCACAATCCCCTGTCCGAACCTGAGACGCAACTGACCAAAGAGGAAGGGAGGCCTAGAAAAGGCTCCCCAGCACCACGGCACATCCCTGTCCGACCTGAGAGCCGCACTGATCAAGAGGAACAAAGGCCTATGAAGGCCCCCAGCACCAACGGTAACATCCATGTCCGACTGAGACCAACTGATCAAGAGACAAAGGCCTATGAAAAAGGCTCCCAGCACCACACGGCACATCCCCTGTCCGACTGAGACCAACTGATTCAAGAGGACAAAGGCCTATGAAAAGGGCCTCCCCACACCCCCCCGGTTAAACCATCCCCTTTTCCCCGAAAAAAAACCTTTTTGAAGGACCAACTGATCAAGAAGGACAAGGCCTATGAAACAGGCCTCCCAGCACCACGGCACATCCCTGGTCCGACCTGAGACCAACTGATCAAAGAGGACAAAGGCCTATGAAAAGGCTCCCAGCACTCAACGGCACATCCCTGTCCGACCTGAGCCCAACTGACCAAGAGGAAGGAGGCCTATGAAAAGGCTCCCCAGCACCACGGCACATCCCTGTCCGACCTGAGACCTGATCAAGAGGACAAAAGGCCTATGAAAAGGCTCCCCCAGCACCACGGTACAATCCCTGTCCGACCTGAGACGCACTTGATCAAGAGGAAAAAGGCCTTGAAAGGCTCCTCCAGCACCACACGGCACATCCCTGTCCGACCTGAGCCAAACCTGATCAGAGGACAAGGCCGAAAAAGCTCCCTCAGCACCACGGTACATCCCCTGTCCCGACACCTGATGACCAACTGATCAAGCGGACAAAAGGCCTTGAAAAGGACCTCCCAGCACACACGGCACATCCCTGTCCCGCCCCTGAGACCAACTGACCAAAGGACAAAGGCCTATGAAAAGGCTCCCCAGCAACCAACGGCACATCCCTGTTCCTGACCCTGAGAAACCAATGATCAAGAGGACAAAAGGCCTATGAAAAGCCTCCCCAGCCCCGGCAATCCCTGTCCGACCTGAGACCAACTGATCAAGAAGGACAAAGGCTAGAAAAGGCTCCCCAGCAACCACAGCACATCCCTGTCCGACCTGAGACGCAACCTGATCAAGAAGGACAGAGGCCTATGAAAAGGCTCCCCAGCACCACGGCAAACTTCCCTGTCCGACCTGAAGACCAACTGATAAAGAGGACAAAAGGCCTATGAAAAGGCTCCCCAGCACCACGGCACATCCCTGTCCGACCTGAGACCAACTGATCAAGAGGACAAAGGCCTATGAAAAGGCTCCCCAGCACCACGGTACATCCCTGTCCGACCTGAGACCAACTGATCAAGAGGACAGAGGCCATGAAAGGCTCCCCAGCACCACGGCACATCCCTGTCCGACCTGAGACGCAACTGAATCAAGAGGACAGAGCCTATGAAAAGGCTCCCCAGCAACCACGGTACATCCTGTCCGACCTGAGACCCAACTGATCAAGAGGACAAAGGCCTATGAAAAAGGCTCCCCAGGCACCACAGCATCATCCCTGTCAGACCTGAGAACCCAACTGATCAAGAGGACAAAGGCCTTATGGAAAAGGCTCCCCAGCACCAACGGCAACATCCCTGACCGACTGAGACCAACCTGATCAAGAGGACAAAGGCCTATGAAAAGGACTCCCAGCACCACGGCACATCCCTGTCCGACCTAGAACCAACTGACCAAGAGGAAGGAGGGCCCTATGAAAAGGCTCCCCCGCACCACGGCACATCCCCTGTCCGACCTGAGACCAACTGATCGGAGGACAAAGGCCTATGCAAAGGCTCCCCAGCACCACGGCACATCCCTGTCCGATCCTGAGACCAACTGATCAAGAGGACAGAGGCCTATGAAAAGGCTCCCCAGCACCACTTGGCACATCCCTGTAAGATCTGAGGCAACCTGCTGACAACTGCAACTGTGGTAAACTGTGGACGAAGAAGAAAACACGATTCAATGGGCCTGAATTACTGGGGAGAAGGTATTCATCACAGATGGCGCTGCCAGCGCAACTGCCAGCCAGCACACAGCACACTCCTGGTGGCGCTGAGGGAAGCGCAACGCTAGTTGCAGATGGCGCCAGTAGTAGCTAAATGTTTTTCACGTGGCGCCATCTGAGTATTAGTGTCAGAGCTTCTCCTAGGTGGCGAGACGGGGCAAAGAATCATCAGCGTTTGGTTGGACCGTGTTTTTTTGCATAGGGCAGTCCGGGAGAAACAACCCTTGTATTTGTATCCCGTTTGTGGCTTCAGATGATGATTCAGATGATCTTCAGAGAACTCCGGCGGTGTTCAACACACAATTATGCAGAATGTTTTGCCTGAGGCACGCACCTATTTTCCAAATTCAGTCAAATTGTTATGAATGGATGTATTTCCGATGTCAGATACCGCGCTAAGTAAGGTTTGCTGCGATAGCTTTGATCAAACATCTGATCACACATTCCTGTCGTCCGGTAGCTAAGGAAGAAAAGGTTAAACGTGCACAGCATACCCGGACACAGTCTGCCTCAACTTCTGAAGTCGCTTGAACTTGAACGCAACTGCTGCCACCAGCCACAGGCCATCCAAGTCAAAAGCAAATAACTAGTGCCGAAGTGACCAGGGGTGGTAAATTGCCCTGACCTGCTAGACGACGTCGGAGAACAAAATGTGTATTTTTATTGCCAAGATGGCTAATTATTCATCGCCTAAGATCCATCAGAGGAGCCACATGTTGTTTTACATGCGTCATCGAATACTTGAGCAGTAATCATTTATCATCGATTGTATTTTTCAAGACCTTTTGATTGTTTTTTTTTTCCGCGTTTGCTCCTAGCTATCATAATTCCCGAGATATATGGAGGTTGTTCGAAGCCAAGTCCTAAAACTGGGAAATTTAACCTTTGATAAACTCTGGTGATCTCAATATTAAGCTGCGCCAAAAAAACTCTTATTACTTCGAATAACTATGTCAAGAGCTTTCGAACATTTTTGCTGCGTCCTTCTAGCCGTTTTAGTTTTCGTGTTAGACAGGGGTAAAGGCCATTGCTACTGAAACGTCATGGTTCCACATGACAATGCTATCCCGCATAGCACTACAGATATACTAGTTTGGCACGACTGACAGCCTATTATAACATTTTTTTATATAAACGATGCAACCTACTATTTCTAGTTGGGTGGAGCGTTTGAAGAACATTTCGGTGAACATTATTGATTATGCACCTGAACTTCCCGCTGTTAGGAAAGCGGATTGGGAGGTTTTAACGGATGCGACTAGCCGTCTGTAGGGGACAATGACCAGACACTGCTGATTTCAGAAACTATGAGATCGATCTGGGTAATTTTTCACCATTCGATCCAGCGTGGTGCAAAAGAGTGTCTTCTTGAGATTTATATATTTTGGTCCCATTTAAGTCGACCAAATTTGATCAAAGCGGTTTTTGGTGGTTTTGGTCTAACTTGGTTCACTTAGGGTAAACCAATCGGAATAAAAAAATCAGCAACACTCTTTTGAATCACGCCGGATCGAATGGTGAAAAAGTGACCCAGATCGGTCACAAGGTTTCTGAGCATCAACAGTGCCTTTCCGGGGACAATGACCAGACACTGCTGATGCTCAAAAACAATGTGACCAGTCTGGGTCATTTTTCGCCATTCGATCCGGCGTGGAACAAAAAAGTGTTGCCAAAGATTTAATCAAAATTGGTATACTCTAAATGAACCAAATTAGACCAAAACCACCAACAACTTTTTTAAAGAGTAAGAAATAATGGTATTACAAAAGTCAAAGATATTTAATATTTGAAAAATATGTTACTAACATAGGAAACAAGCTTTCGGCTCTAAGCCATTATCAAGTTATTTTTTTAACGAAAACATGCACACTCTGATCAAACTCACTATCCTTGGTGGTGGATATCTCTTAAATATATACATATATCATCATACTTCATATAAGCGTTAACCCTATTCCCTGCGGGGGGCAGATTCTGCCCCCGGTAGTTTTTCGCTCGCCGCTTCTGAACCGTTACGTCTATGATCATGTCAAGTTAGGATAACCTGTCATTAACCAGTCAGTTTGGGTTGCTGATGTCTTTTTTAAGAGTGCGAACGCTAAGACCGATTTTAGGGATAAAAATGTATTCAAATGTTTTTAAATCCGACTTTTTCAGCAGGAATCATGTTAGCATTGTTTGTGAATGCTAAGAGTATAGAAATCGAATCCGTCCGATCAGTGTAAGCACTGGTATTTTCAAAAAAAAAAGTTTGTTAAAACACTGAGTTATGATAGTTCCGTTGCTGATGAATACCAGTCATAACAGAGAGGAGGAGGAGAGCTATGATAGAGAATTGGGGTAAAACCGTTGTCTCTCCGCCTCCAGATTGCGAGACAAAATGGAGATTAGTTGTAACGTAACTTTAGGACCAGCCAACGAAGTCATTGGTAAATTTAGAGAATATTGTAATATCGAGATGATTTTATCGAGGCCAAACCTTCTCATGGCTGGCTTGTATTTGACCAAAATTGTGTGGGAACTGAATAAAATATAAATATAATGAGTGTCCTCCCGTGGTAGTTGAATCCCTTTTTTCTATTGTGGCAGATTGATAACGTGTCCAATCTTTATGCAACAAATAGTGTAGCTGTGTCCCTTCGTGCACCGACGGGGGGGGCGGAAATAATCCGCCCCTCACAGGTTTTTCCGGACTAGCGGAAAAACGGCGGCGCGTAGCGCCGCCAAATTTTTTATAGCTGTTCGGGCATCAAATCCGCACACTTTCGAAAAAAATTGACTTCCTAACTTTCAAGGTCACGTTGTCAGGTCACATTAAATGACCTGACCTCAAGTCACGGTTTTGTAAAGTTTGACATCTTGCCGAAGCCACAGTGGTGGAACGCAAGCAGTTTTGAAACTCACAGTGTGTAATATAGGCCTTCGATATTAACAGTGTTTCTTTTATCGTTGGATTTTTTTTTATATCGGTGACCTGAGGCCATGTCAATTTTTTGAGACCTCCCATTATAGGTCTATGGGAAGAAAATTGAAATGCGCAACAAATCGACAAAACCTGACTAATATGTGGTCAGTTTTTTCATCTAATTCACTATTCTGAAAGCGAAAATAAGAATGCAAGTTGTATTTTTCTTCCGTGACCTCGTTAACGGTCAAATCCAATGTGCCAAAGGTCATTGTTTTGTACAATAACTCATGTTCTACGTTCAAAGATAGCAGTACTGTGGTTTTCAAACCATTCTGTTTGTCCCTTGTCAAACCTCCATCGATAAGACATAAAAATTTGGACTTGACCTTGACATGACCACAGGTCAGGTCAGGTCTTTTTCTTTAGTTTGACCCCTAGCTTAGATAAAAAGATATAAATGGTGCGTTGCGCCGTGGGTGTGAAAAACATGATGGTGGCAAAATGACTGCTCTAACCTTAAACTAAGAGTTATTAACAAAAAAACTTAGTAAAATTAAGCATTTTTGCCTTCGCTGACCCTCTGGAAGCCTTAACTATTGAACTGATCTCAACTGATGACATGTTGCGAAGAAGTGTTTCAAGAGAGCATGCAAGTGCTTTTAGTATTGCTCCTTAGTTACTGAGCTAGGTCGGATTATGTGAAGCAGTGCTCAATTTACTCGAAATAATGGGAAAAATTTGGAACCTTTTTTACCTCTGGTGACCTCAAATTGACCTGATAAAAAAATAGCTAAGTATTAAATTCGCTAGTACTTAAGAACCGTCAACACGACCTACCTCACGACCGTTTTCTGCTGTCGCTCGTCTACGGATTTGCGTAGTTTTGGAGATCTCTGGGGGGGGGCGGTTATCCGCCCCCCGTCGGTTCGGAAGTTGGCTCAACCCCAGTCGTGCGCGGGGTTATAATATATTTTTTTTTTACACTCCTGTTCTGGAACTTTTTAGAATCAGAATTAAATGGGGGTAGGCATTTTCCAAACTACCTCTCTTGTATGCCTATTACAAATTTATGTAATCTCATATTGGCGACGGAAGACCTAATGGGTCTCTTGTTGTTTTGATGCAAAATTAATCATAGATTGCGTTCTCTGCGACCTACCATTGTTAAATCAATGCAGCTGACTTGGGCTGATATCCAAGCCATTGAGAGAGAGACCCACTCTCCGGAGGTCGGAGCGCATTGGCCGAGGTCCGAGTGGAGAGGGTGGCTTATCAGTTATGAAGACATTCAAAAGCACTACAAAACCATGAGCAACGCATCCTAAATCGATTCTTAGGCTCGTAAGCAGAAAGCGCCGATTATGCGGATCACTCACGCCAGCCTTTGTAATGTCCTGAAGCAAAGCGACTTATTCAGTTGACTTAATCAGGGCCCGACCTCTGATTTCTATATACAATAACATATATGGTCATTTAGACCGTCCAGAGACACGAATCTGATGTTTATTTTGCTATAAACACTTCGGCCTGCAATGGTCGAAATCAAGGCTCAAAGAGACGGGGAACTGAAAAGGTGTCAGCAGTGGCGGATCTACGGTTGGGCAAAATGGGCAATTGCCCCTTTCAAACGAAATATCGGTAGGCAAAAGTATGTTTTTTCCCCTCTCAAAACATTCCGAGAGGTTGTGATTCTTGTCCCTAGAAATATTGATTTACAATCCCCACTAAAAAGAAGCGTCGCCAAGGTTTCAGAACTTTTACGCGTACGCATCATGTCATCGAACACATTAGAGCGGGGAATAGTACGTCTTATCTCTAGGCATGGGTGTCTTGTGGTAGTTATATTTAAACCCCTCTGTGGATGATCTACGGTTGAACAAAATGGAACAATTTGACCCAAACCCTCTCCAAACGAAAATATGTGTAGGCAGACCGCAGACGTATGGTTTTCCCCACAAAAGTTGATCTGGCAGATTGTGATTTTGTGTTCCAGTTAGTCGTGATTTACCTCCCCCGCTCAAAAATGGCGTCCATGGGTTCAGAACTTTAAAGCGGACACATGTCATTGGACACCTTGGGTGGGGGACAGGACGTCTTATCTCTGCATGGGTGTCTTGCGGTAGTTATACGTAGGTAATCCCTCGGTTTATCTGCAAAAAATATTGCCCATTGGTTGGGTTTCTCTCAAGACGAGATAAAAGTTTCGCTGCCCCGCCCCCCACACTCACTTTTCGTGACTTTCCTTTATCCCTGGGTCCAAGGACGTAGCTTGGGAGGGGGGGAAGCACGGAGGATCCCCTCAGCATTTATTTTGTGTAATACTTCCATCTGATAAATATTTTTTTACACTAGATAAAATATGATTGTGCTGATGACCCATCCCTACCTCCCCCCGCTCATCAAATTTTCGCTGACGAAACGCGTAGCAAATTTTTGCCCCTCCCAAACTCGAAATCTAGATCCGCCACTGGGTGTCAAAAATTACCGCTCGATTGTATTAGTTTTTGTCCACAGATGTAGCTGAGGACAAGTTCTAGCGGAATAAAGCAAATTATACAAATCGAGGTCAAACTCTCAGGTCAAAATCAAAGTCAAAGGACGGGAACTAAAAAAAAACGACAGAAGTCATCG